>OZ018390.1:8636500-8794836 GCA_963969525.1 Ontholestes murinus
TTAGAGGGTGGATTAGTGACCACACACCCACCCTACATATTTATATAAACATAAACTACAATGTTTGTTAATAATTTTGGATTTTAAACACAATCTTAATTAGTTGTTTTAAAAATAAAAAATCAGGGTTTGTGTTTTAAATAAAAAAATATATGTAGGGTGGGTGGGTGGCACTATCCCACCCTTCTATTTGTAATACACAAACGAGGGTTGTACTAAATATTTCAAATATCAAAAACGCTGGTGCGTAATTATTCAACTGAAAAATTTAATTTGATTAAATTTATTTTCAAAATAATTGTTGTATATAGATTGGAGGGAGGATTAATAGTCACCCTCCTACCCTAGATATTTATATAAAAATAAACTACTATGTTTATTAATGGTTTTAGTGGCTACCCACTCACCATACATATTCATATAAACTTAAAACTACAATGTTTGTTAATGGTTTTTTGTAGAATTCAGAAAATTGCGAAGATTTAAATGAAGGCATTTTTCGAAAATTTGTTTTTAAAAATCTAGACTTTTTTTAGAGAGTTCAGGAAATTTCTAGTAATTTCTTCTCAACATTTCAAGATTTTTTTCAACTTGTTTTCTAAATCGCAAAGATTTTTTTTGAGGCTCTAGAATTTTTACAATTTTCTTCTAGAAATCTAGATTATTTTCTCGAGGGTTCATTAAATTTCTAATAAATTGATTAATGGTAATGGTAAACTTAAATGGTAAGTAAAGATAATGATCAGTTAATGATCGAAACTCGAGTCACTTAAAAATAAAGTGTGATATTAACAAAGTAAACGTTTTTGTTTAAATTTCTCTAGAGTTCAAGAATTTTTTGAAGTCATCTTTTAAAGTGCAAAAATTTTCGATGAGGCATTAGGGTTATTTACAATTTTTTTTTTAATTTAGAGTTTAGAAAATGGCCAATAACTTCCTCCAAAAATTATTTTTTTTTTTTCAAGTTTTCTTATAAATTGCGAAGATATTTTCAGGCTCTAAATGTTTTTTAATTCTTCTTCTTTTCGAGAATTCAGGTAAATTTCAGCAATTGCTTTTCTAGAATTCAACATTTTGTTTCAACTAGAGGCTATAAACTTATTTAGAAAGTTCTAAATTGCGGAATTTTTCTTGGAGTGTCTAGATTTTTTCAGAAAATACCCCTAGAAATCTTTTCTTATTTTCGAGAAAGTTTAAAGATAAAGATTTCAAGATATTTTTTCAACTGGTCTACTAACTTTCTAGGAGACTCTAGAATTAAAAAAAAAATTCATTTAGAAATCTTTTTTTCTAAAGATTCAGGACATTTCCAGAAATTTCTCCTCCAGATTTCAAGGTTATCTTCTTATCTTCTAAACTACAAAGATTTTTTGGAGGCGCCACAACTTTTTAGAAAATTTGTTTGTAGAAATCTAGATTTTTCTTGAGGGTTCAGAAAATTTTCAGTAATTTCTCTTTTTTGAGGCCCTAGATTTTTAGGATTTTTATTTCTAAAATCGCGAGGCGATCAGTAGTTAAAGTTAATATGTATATGTAGGGTGGGTGGGTTGCCTCTAACCCACCCTCCAATCAGTAAAACATACGCTAGTAAAACGTAAATAAACTTAATATTATTTAAAATTTAATAGATTTATTCAAACAAATTTTGAAATTTAATAAATTTTGAAAAATAAAACATAACATTTCAAACAAAAGTTAAAGAGAATGAAAAACTGAAAAAGTTTTATTGAAACATTTTTATTTGTTCTTAATTTAAAAATTTTGAATTTTTTTGCTTATGAAATTAAATTTATATAACAAGTAAATATAAAGAATTCAAAATTGAGCAAATAATTAAGAATAACCTCATAGTTTTCGATAAAAATATAGGGAAAGTATTATGATGACCATTTTTGTTAATAGTTTTGGATTTTATACACAATTTTAATTATGTTGTTTTAAAGATAAAAAAAAACAGGGTTTGTGACTTAAGTAAAAATATATATGTAGGGTGGGCGGGTGGCCACTATCACACCCTCCAATTACTAAAACATAAAGCAGAGTTTTACAGAATATTTAAAATAACAAAAATACAGATGCACAATTATTGCACTTAAAAAATAACTTATTTTGATTTAACTTCAGTAAATTTATTGTGTATTGTTTATTGATTGGTAAGTGGGATAGAGGCCACCCACCCATCCTACCTATACATTTTACTTTTAAGTACCGTAGTGTTTATGTTATCTGAATTTTAAACACAGTTTTTTACTAGATGTTTTCAAAGTCATAAACGAGTGTCCGTAAATTAAATAACATTGGATATGTAGGGTGGGTGGGTGGCCACTATCCCACCCTCCAATTATTAAAACATAAACGAGGGTTTTGCAGAATGTTTAAAGTATCAAAAACACTGATACATAATTATTCTCATAGAAAATTAAGTTAACACAATTTATTTTTAAATCAATCAGCGTATACGTTTCAAAAAATTAGAGGGTGGGTTAGCGGACACCCATTTACCCTACATACACTTATTAACTTTAAATTACTATTTGGAGAATAGAAGGGAAAACATACAGCCTGTTTAAAAAAAAAACTAAAGTAGTGACTGCGATAGAAGTAAAAATATAGATTAATTACACAGGCCTACATTTTTTTTTTATTTCATGAAAAAGTGTTTCAAGTTTAATAGTTGTTCTAGTAAATGGGATGTGCTAATCGCGAATCTGTGCTTAGTTTTTTTCCAGCACGTCAGGTTTTCAGGAAAAGTGTTTTTAAATTTCTTTATAGAAACTGGCAAAAATATTGAGAACATATTTATAGAAAATATATTTAATATAAAATTACATTGCAAAATTGAGTTGTTTATTAAAAAATAATGCAGTATAATCTACGTTAGACTATCGTTGTTTTTTTTAATAAAATCGTTCTCTTTTTCCCTCAAAACTGTGTTTTGTAGTTTTCTTTTTGTGGGTTTTTGTGAGCGAGTCCCTCTTCAAGGTAAAGAAGTAATCAGCTATCATTCTAATATCATCATCAACCATCTCCTTTATGTCTTGATGGAACCTCTCTCTCTCCCTGTTCCTCGCTGCAAGATTTTCGGGAAAAGAATCAACATGGGAATTCAGAAAATGGAGTTTAACGCTCATATTGCATCCCAGTTTTTTTTTATAATTTTCGATCATGTTGGCTACAATTTCTTTGTAGTTTGGAGACTTGTTGTTTCCAAAGAAACTGTCTATGACTTATACGAAAGAACTCCATGCTTCAGATTCATCCTGGTCCATTGTATTCTGGAACAATCTGTCCGATTCCAAGGTTCTAATTTCAGGGCCTACAAAAATTCCTTCTTTAAGTTTAGCTTCAGAAAATTGCACGGGTATTTAAAGCAGTCACCTTGTTGATTTAAAGCTTTGACAAACTGCTTCATCAATCCTAACTTTATGTGAAGGGGGGGCAAAAGAACTAATTTTGGGTCAATTAATGCATCACGTAGCACATTTTTTGTCCTTTCTCTGAGTAGCCATTCTTTCTTAACGTAATGTAAATTTCGTGTTCGATTGTCCCACTCGCACAAAAAAAAACATTGATACCTTGTGAATCCAGACTGCTGACCTAAAACCATAGATATTATTTTGAGGTCTCCACAGAGTTGCCAACAATATTCGCTATACTTTATTGTATTTAGCAACAACTTAAGATTCTCATACGTTTCTTTGAGAATGAGCAACAGGAACCGAGGCATAAGTATTACCATTGTGCAACAAGACACCCTTCAGACTTCTCTTAGAAGAATCAATAAATAATCTCCATGATGTGGAATCGTAATTGTCAGCTCCCAGTTTCATGACTACTTCAGGAATATTATTACAATACACCTGTGAACCCTCTTGAGAGAAATATTTTGCAAACTCTTTTTCACGATGCCTATACCACGAAAATGTGGTTCCTGGAGCCAAAAAATTTTTGTCTTTCAGTCGTGATCCTAAGATTTGTGCAGCATCCTTCGATAGGCCCAAGTCTCTCACTAAGTCATTTAGTTCAGCTTGGATAAACTGTTGAGGTTGGTCTATATCAGGATTGAATTCGTCTTCATCGGTTTTTTCGTTTAAACTTTCATCTGATGATTGCTGTTGTATGGTGTGAAGAAACGGTGGATGAATGGGAATTCTTGGTCCATGAGGTACATGTTTAGCAGACGGTAAATCAGGATGTTTATTTTTCGAATTGAAACCTGTTAGTCTATTTTTCATGAGAAAAAAGTTGTATATATTATAATGTTGGTAGAGATTTTGGGTGTGTGCCATCTATCTTACCCTTTAACCTACATAAAATTTATTAAATGGCAACTACCTAATTGAAACTAGCATAAATCTACAATCTAATCAATTGATTTCAATTTCTTCCTGTAAAATTGTTGTAATATTTTAATAACTGGAGGGTGAGATAGTGGACACACATATCTTATATATACATAAACATTTTATATTTTGTTTTTTAGCACTTTTAAAACTCTTAAACTTCCACTGTATTGTAAATAACATGTTTAAAATATTACAAATAAATGGATTGTTATTATTATTATTTAAAAAAATGACAATGATGAATAAATTTGTAGGGTGGGAAATGTAGTAAAATACAGCCGTGAATTACATTAAATTAGCACGTTTTTAACCTTTCTTAAATATTCGTACATTAAACTGAAGTACGCTTGGTAATGTATATTTTAACTAAAATTTACTTTACGAAAAAAAAACGTATTTATTGCACTCTAAATCTCTATCAATCAAATTATTAATTACTCTATACTGACCTACCTAAATTAATAATACATTGACCTTTTTAAAAAAAATTCACGTTGTAATATTAATTTCATTGGGATGGGTTAGGAATCAACCAGCTCAATATCTAATTTATTGCGGTAGGTCAAGAATACGCTAAGTCCTCTTGATCAGTTTATAGTTTATTTGTGTATGTTAAGAGTACGTTTAGGTAATATATTATTTATTGAGATCAAAAATACGCCAAACAAAGGTGTTGATGAGAAATTGGCTAAATTAATTCTAGTTTAACTCATAATTTGTTGATGCAAACTCAAAGTATTAATTGAGGAATGCGTTGGTTATATATTGATCGGGATTACTCTAAATCAATGTATTTTATGTCATTATTAAATTTAATTTACATTTCATTATTGTTTTATAGATAAAACCTAGTTACTATTTTTTATCCGACTTATCATAAGTTTTTAGCTGCTGTGAACTGAATTGTTGCCACTGATGGGTCCTAGTTTGGAGACTTCTGGTCTAACCAATAGTCTAAAATACAAGAAACAATATTATAGATATTTTATTACGGGAAAATACATTAGCTAATGAGATTAAGTAACATTCCAGAATAAATAATTAAACTATTGTAGTTCCTCAATAAGAAGAGGTTATTAAGTAGATTAATGTGCTTAGAATCGTCACTAATCCTATTGGGGAATGAATACTTGCAGAACTTTTCTCCGACCTAAAACAAAGAAACGAAAACATATTAAAAAAACTATACAAAAAGAAATCAATTACGAAAAGTTAATCACAATAAGTATACTGCTAATTTACTACTAGAATTAATTCATTCAATTCAAATAAAAATAAAAACAGCTTATAAGTACTTTAATTTTTACGTATGTTTAGACCAACTGAAAAAACATCGATGGTAATTTTCTTGAGTCGTGTCTGCACTAAGCTAAACGTAATTGTAAATTATATGACGTTAAGTAACTAAATAATTAAGCATGTATTCATTTGATAATAATGTTGAGAAAAATTAATTTTTATCATCAACACTTTTAATTCCTTACTTGACAATTTTATTTTTATCACTTTATGTTAGTTAACTATTAATAATAAATACATAGTGTATATAAATAAAAAAGTGAAGTGATGAAATATAACTGTGCTTCATTATTTAACTATATATGTAAACATCAACCTAATACTCTTCATTTATAGTTCTGATGATGAATTTTTATTCATATAAAAGTGACAAACGCTTCAATAAACATCGCTACTTAAGATTTAAGCCAATTTAAAGCGATTTAAACCTTAAATAAGAAAGCACATTTGAATTACACTGTTTTATTGATAATCAGCCTTGCAATTTAATTTCTCTTGTAAATTTTACTAATTGTATATAACAAATTAACCGATAATTATAATAAATTATTTAATTGATTGATTAACTTCGTGATACATCTTGGAAAATTAAACAAAAACGCTTACTTTGTTGATATCACACTTTAAAGTGTTTAATAATTTATTTACGTTTACGTTATTCCAATTTCCTTTTATGCGTATAAAATCAATATTCGCAATAATTCAATTTAATTAAAGCCAAGGTCACTTTCGGCACTTTCGCTCATATCATTATTTCACTAATTGCACGAAACGCGTGATCGATAACTAGTTAACAACCAGAAATCGTCGACCCTCTTAAAATAGACATCGATTTAAATGCATTGTGAGCAAAATCTATTAATCACGTCAAAACAGTTTACGTCATAATTTCCACCCAATAAATGTAAGGTAACAGATTAATGCAAATTATTTGTTACACAACCGAAACTGGTTTAGAATTTAAATCAGTTCAAGGAACGCAAGTAGAGTTCACTAATAATATCTGATGTAAAAATATTCTTCAAACCCTATTCTCAATCATTTAAAGATTAAACATTATCCATAAATATAATACACTTTAAAAATCGTAATATATCTATTAGGTTTAAAATAATAAATAATACAATAGTGTTATTTATATTTACATTAACGTAATTATTTTATTCTTTATTTTATGCATTTAAAAGTCTCGTTTGTTTATCTATCACACAATTTATTTAAAGTAACGTATTCAAGGGATCACTTTAAACTAAACGATTACAATAATAAAATAACACAGATCAAACTTAAATCTATATTAGATGTTTAAAAAAGCACACACAGTCTAAAAAAATGGTATTTACAATATTCCAATAATTCCGCAAGCCACCCTGCCTCCGGCATGTCCAGTCGTGAGGGAATCTTCGGCGCCACCCTTGCCCAAATCGTCGACTCCTTCGTGCACCACCACGGCCCTGCCGATGATGTTGTGTTCACCTTCGAGGGAGATCAGTTTGTCTTCCAAAGAAATGATGGCGACGCCGTGCTGGTCGGCGAGGATGTTTCCAAGATCACCCACGTGACGTTCACTATCGGATGGAGCACCATGGTTTTTCTACAAAAAGTAAATATTTCATACAGTTAATCTAATAATTATAATTATATCTATATAATAAATATTTTAGATGAATTATTAAGACTGTTTTTTAAATGTATGTATAGTTTACCTTATGTGGGTTAAAGTGTCCACCAGTTGACGCGCATCCATTAGTTAAGTCTCCTAACTGATGCACATGGAATCCATGTTTACCAGGTGTCAGACCGGTGACATTGCCCTCCACTTTAAGTCCGTTTGCGACCTTGGTGAATTTGACGCTTCCGGAGACATCCTTGCCTTGAAGCGTGACAATTGCACTCAACTAAAATGAAAGTGGTGTATCAACAAAACTATTATATCGTATTTTTAGAACTAAAGCAATAACAAATTATGTAGAATTTAATGTGCCATAAAGAACAAATATTAGTTTAAGGTTAAGTGAATGAAATTACAAATCATAATAGTATATTTCTATAAGATTTTCTGCTCAAGATATACTCTTAACAATATTAAAAACAATATTTCCCCTATATATTCCATATATTCTACATAGAGAAAGTAACTACATTTAAGAAGTCAAGGCCAGGCATTTTTCTAATTTCATAAAGTGGATGATTAATTAATGTAATAATTACGCAACGAACGCGAGTCAAATCAATATATAAAATCTTATAAATAACTCAATTTTGCAATGTATTTATATTGTGGTGTCACGTTACTCAATTAAAGATTGGCATTAGGAAGCCAGAAAAAATTATTGCCACCACATAAATGCAATTTAAATATTGTTTTCAAATTTTTAAAACCTATATTACATTTTTTGTATGTGCATCCAAATAAATTAACTTTACATGTTTAATTGGAGGCGTTTACTTTGTGGTACATCTTGAATGTAATGAAAAAGGAGACACTATTACTTTGTTTTACCGCTTTTTAAAATAAAAAAATAGTAACCAAAAAAAGCAATAACTTTTTTAGGTTATAATTTAACAAAATCAACAATTAATCATTATTCCCTATCAATAACAGGTTTGAATCTATTCTGGATCACATGAATTATTATTTCCTGTCAATAACAGCCAGTGACCGGTTTCGATCTATTATGAATCTCATCAGCTTAGAGCAGTTGGAGACAGGAAAACGAGTTTTACTTTGGAGTATTTAACTCTCCGGGTAAACCGTCAATCAAGATATTTCCATAAAGGTGCCATCTATTGTCTAAGCATTGCACTAGATCCCTTTTTATTTGTTTTGTCTGTAGTTATCCACTCAAACTGAAATCTAGTTCAACGCTGAGACAATAGATGGCACCTTTATGGTAATATCTTAAAAAAAGGCAATTGTTACGATGAGTTAAATTCTCACATAACCCGTGGTGAAACAGTTTTATTTGGTTAACATCTAAGGAATTGTTAATTTCTTTTGTTTTCAAAAAATTATGGGAAACTTCCTAAAGCATAATTACAAAAAAAACTCATTTATGTTTTATACAATAATTCATTTAAAACAATTGAAATCTGTTGAAAAGACCATTTTAGCAAACATAAAAAATTTAATTAAAAAGTTTTTTTTTCAATTCTAAATCATTGAGATTTTCTAAAAAAAATAAACATTTGAAGATTTTCAAAAGAGACGAATTTAATATTTGTTTAGAATTGGAAGTTTACCATGAAAATTACAAAATAATTTTAAAATAATCAATATTTATTGTCATTTTACAAAAATAAACAATTTAAAAAAATATAATATTGCATTTCATAAAAATTAACAATTGAAGAAAAAAATATTGAAAATTTCTCAAATGACACTTTATTAAACCTTTTAAAACGTTTTGTATAAAAAATAAATTTTCTACCATAATTATTTATAAAGAAAAACAATCAAAAATCAGCAAAAGGATTTCAATCAAAAATTTTACAAAAAAAAATAAACAATTGAATACTTTAAAATAAAGCTATTTAAAATTTGTTTAAAATTGGAATTTTACAAAACGAATAACGTTTACATAAAAAAAAGTTGAAATATTTACTTTAAAAAAATCATATACAAGTTGAGTTTTTTGAGATGTTCTCTATGGGATCTCAGAAACTATAAGAGATAGAAAAACGGTTAAATAGGAAAAGAAGTGTAGTTTTATGAGACGAATAAATCTGTATCATCAAAAAAGTCAAGAATAACTAGATATTTTGAAAAAAAGCAAAAAGCACCATTTTTTAATCAATATATCTGGGTGATTATAAAAGATAGAAAAAAACTGTTAGAAAGAAAGTTGTAAATAATTTGACGTGGATTAATAAAATATTTTATCGCCACTTTTTTCCGAGTTGTGACGAAAACTTAAATATTTTGAAATGAAACTAAAGTTGTCTCAATTCTTTTCAAATCAATAATCTGGGTTATTATGAATGATAAAAAAAAACTGTAACGAAGAAAGTTGTAGATAAGTTTACGTAGATTCATAAAATATTTTCAGTAAAAATGTATCGCCACTATTTTCCGATGTATGAAAACCATAGTTGTCTCAATTCTTTTTCAAATCAATATATCAAAGTTATTATGAAAGATAGAAAAAAACTATACCGAAGAAAATTGTAGATTATTTTACAAAGATTCATAAAATATTCTCAGAAAAATTTTATTGAGATTATTTTCAGATATATGACGCAAACTTTTGTTTTTCTAATAGAAACCATAGTTACCTCTTTTTTTCAATTCTATATGTCCGGGTTATTATGAAAGATAGAAAAAACTTTAATAAGGCAAGTTGTAGATGATTTTATGCAAATTCATAAAATATTTTCAGAAATTTTTTATCGCCATTACTTTTTGAGATATGACGAAAACTACCAATTTTTTAATGAAAACCATAGTTGTCTCAATTCTCTTTCAAATCAATATATCTATGTTATTAGTACAGATAGAAAAACAAATGTAAGACACAAAGTTTTAGGTAATTTTACGTAGAATCAGAAAATATTTTCAGAAAAAATGTATCGTCAATATTTTCCAAGATATGATAATATCTATTTTTTAATGGAAACCAAAGTTGTCTCAATTTTTTTTCAAATCAATATATTTGTGTTATTATGACAGATAGAAAAAAAGGGACAATGTTGTAGATGGTTTACACAGATTCATAAAATATTTTCAGAAAAATTTTATCGCCCTTATTTTCCGAGATATGGCGCAAATTTTCTTTTTTTTAATGGAAACAACAGTTACCTCATTTTATTTTAAATCAATATATTTGGGTTATTATGACAGATAGAAAAAACTGTAAGAAAGAAAATTGTAGATAATTTTACGCAGATTCATAAAATATTTTGGGAAAATTTATATCGCCATTACTTTCGGAGATATGACGAAAATTTTTGAGAATTTTTTTACATGGAAACTATAGTTGTATCATTTTTTTCAAATCAATATATCTGACTTATTATAACAGATAGAAAAAACTACAAGGAAGAAAGTTGTAGATAATTTTACGCAGATTCATAAAATATTTTGGGAAAATTTATATCGCCATTACTTTCGGAGATATGACGAAAATTTTTGAGAATTTTTTTACATGGAAACTATAGTTGTATCATTTTTTTCAAATCAATATATCTGACTTATTATAACAGATAGAAAAACCTACAAGGAAGAAAGTTGTAGATAATTTTACGCAGATTCATAAAATATTTTCATAAAAAAAGTATCGCCACTATTTTCCGAGATATGACTCAAACTTATATATTATTTAATGGAAATCATACTTGCCTCAACTTTTTTCAAATCAATATATATTGGTTATTATGACACATAGGAAAACAACTGTAAGATACAAAGTTGTAGATAATTTTACACAAATTTATAGAATATTTTCAGAAAAATTTCATCACTAGTTTCCGAAATATTACGCAAACTTACATGTTTTTAATGGAACCCATAGGTGTCCCAATATTTTTCAAATCTTTATATCTGGGTTATTATGACAGATAGAAAACAACTTATGGGACAATATTGTAGATAATTTTACGCAAATTCATAAAATATTTTCAGAAAAATTTAATCACCATTACTTTCTGAGATATGACGCAAACTTATAATTTTTTAATGAAAACCATAGTTGTCTAATTTTTTCAATACAATATATCTAGGTTATTATAAAAGATAGAAAAAAAACTGTATGAAAGAAAGTTGTAGATAATTTTACTCAGTTTTATAAAATATTTTTAGAAAAAAATTATCTCTAATATTTTCAGAGATATGAAGCAAAGTTTTTATGTCTTCATTTTTTTCAAATCTATATACCTGGGTTATTATGACAGATTAAAAAAAAAAACTTTAAACATGAAAGTTGTAGATAATTTTACGTAGATTTACAAAATAATAACTAAGATATATTGATTTTTCAAAAAATTGACACTTTTTACTTTTTTCAAAATATCTAGTTATCTTTGACTTTTTTTGAAAACCTTGACAGTGCAGTTTTATTCGCCTCGTAAAACTACACTTCTTTCCCCACTTAAACGTTTTTCTATCTCTTCTAGTTTCCGAGATACGCATCTTTATAAATACAAAAAAAAAAATTTAAACAAAAAGTAAAATTTACAAAATAAATTTTTTCTGAAAATATTTTATAAATCTGCATAAAATTATCTACGACTCTGTCTCTTACAGTTTTTTCTCTATCTGTCATGATTATTGGGAAATATTGATTTGAAAAAAATTTGTGCTTTTTACTTTTTTTCAAAATAACCACTTACCCTTGACTTTTTGAAAAACTTAAAAGTGCAGTTTTATTCGTCTCGTAAAACTACACCTCTTTCCCCCTTTAAACGTTTTTCTATCTCTTATAAGTTCCGAGATACTTATCTTTATAAATACAAAAATACAAAAAAAAACACTTTAAAAACGTTTTAAACACAAATTAAAATTTACAAAATAAAAATTTTCTGAAAATATTTTATGAATCTGCGTAAAATTATCTACAACATTATCTCTTACAGTTTTTTCTCTGTCTGTCATGATAACCGAGATATATTGATTTGAATATAATTTGTGCTTTTTACTTTTTTTCAAAATATCTAGATACCCTTGACTTTTTTGAAAAACTTGACAGTGGAGTTTTACTTGTCTTGTAAAACCCCACTTCTTTCCCTATTTAAACGGTTGTCTATATCTTATAGTTTTCGATATACCCATCTGTATAAATACAAAAAAAAAAAACTTTAAAAACGTTTTAAACACAACTTAAAATTTACAAAATAAAATGTTTTCTGAAAATATTTTATGAATCTGCGTAAAATTATCTATAACTTTATTTTGTACAGTTTTTTCTTTATCTATCATAATAATTGAATAAATTGATTATCTTATAGTTTCCGATATACCCATCTGTATAAATACAAAAAAAACACACTTTAAAAACGTTTTAAATACAAATTAAAATTTACAAAATAAAATTTTTCTGAAAATATTTTATGAATCTGCGTAAAATTATCTACAACATTGTTTCTTACAGTTTTTTCTCTATCTGTCATAATAAACGAAATAAATTGTTTTGAAAATAATTTGTGCCTTTTACTTTTTTTCAAAATATTTAATTAGCCTGGACTTTTTTGAAAAACTTGAAAGTGCAGTTTTATTCGCCTCGTAAAATTACACTTCTTTCCCCATTTAAACGTTTTTCTATCTCTTATATTTTCCGAGAAACCAATCTTTATAAATACAAAAAAACTTTAAAAACGTTTTAAAGATAATTTAAAATTTACAAAATTAAATTTTTCTGAAAATATTTTATAAATCTGCGTAAAATTATCTACAACTTTATCTTTTACAGTTTTTTCTCTATCTGTCATGATAACCGAAATATATTGATTTGAAAATAATTTGTGCCTTTTACTTTTTTTTAAATATCTAATTAGCCTTGACTTTTTTGAAAAACTTGAAAGTGCAATTTTATTCGTCACGCAAAACTACACTTCTTTCCTTATTTAAACGTTTTTCTATGTCTTATAATTTCCGAGATATCAATTTTTATAAATACAAAAAAAAATTTTAACACAAATTAAAATTTACAAAAATTTTCGGAAAATATTTTATGAATCTGCGTAAAATTATCTACAACTTCGTTTTTAAAGTTGTTTTCTATCTCTCATAACAACCGAGATATATTGATTTTTCAAAAAAAAAATATTTTTACTTTTTTCAAATGTTTAGTTATCCTTGATTTTTTGAAAAACTTGAAATAATAGTTTTATTCGTCACGTAAAACTACACTTCTTCCTCCATTTTAACTTTTTTCTATATCTTACAGTTTCAGAGATACCCATCTTTACAAATACAAAAAAAACTTTAAAATGTTTTAAACACAAATTAAAATTTACAAAATAAATTTTTTCTGAAAATATTTTATGAATCTACATAAAAATATCTACAACTTTATTCTCTACAGTTTTTTCCTCTATCTGTCATAATAACCGAGATATACTGATGTAAAAATAACTTGTGCTTTTTACTCATTTTCAAAATATCTAGTTACCCTTGACTTTTTTGAAAACTTGAAAATGCAGATTTATTCTTCACGTAAAACTACACTTCTTTCCTCATTTCAACGTTTTTCTATCCTTTATAGTTTCTGAGATCTCGCACAAAACAAATAAATCTTAAAAAAGTTTAAACACGAATTCAAATTAATATTTGGAATTATTTTAAAAAACAATTGGAAATCAATAAAACAATGGTTATCAAAATCAACCGAAAATAAATGAAAACTTATAGCGAAAAAGAACGCAATTTTAAAATTAAAATAGGAATTTGAAATAAAAAATTATGAAAACTTCATTAAGAAAAAGTTCAGTTCAAAAAGGATGCCTAATTTTTCAAAAAATGTTAAAAATATAGAAAATAATAAATTTTCTATAGAAAAAATAAAATAAGCTTTTTTAATTATTAATAATTATTCAAAATCAATTAAAAATTTGTTCGTTAAAAACAGCGAAGAAATTAAAAAAACATTAATACAAAACCAATAAAATTTGCCAAGATAAAAAAAACAATTGAAATCTTTAAGAAAAAATGCATTTTAAAAAGTTTAAAATTCGACCAAATTAAAACAACTAGAGAAGTATGAATATTTCTTAAAGAAAAATGTAGTTAAGAAAAATACTTAAAAATTTTCTCAAAGTAAATATATTTACTTTGAGAAAACGTCGGAAAGAAAAAAATAAATTAAACGGTTTAAAATTTAAAAAAAAACAATTGAAATTTAAAAAGTATCAATAAGAAAAAAAAAATATAATTGAAAATTGATATTTCATAGTTTACTTTAATTTGTAATATAACCAAATAAAATTAATTATGTTTCTTCGCTAAGAAACATTTTTAGAAAAAAAAAACGACGATTTAAAATTTTGCCAAAACATAGTCGAAACCATTTTAAAATTCCTATGACAAAAAATAAACAAATTGTCTATTAAGAAACTTTCTCAAAGAATAGTTGAATTAGAAAAAAAGTTGTGATTATTGAGAAATAAAAACACGTTATAAATAAAAAAAATTAACTGTTTCAAAAATCAACTTAAAAAACTGTAATAAGAAGATATTTTACAATTTACAATTTATTTTGCCAAGAGGAAAAAAAACAAATGCTAAAAAACAGTTGAAATAAATCTGATTGAATTTAGTTAAACACTTTTTAATTACGAAATGTTTTTTCTAATTATTAGTTAATTTTCTATAACGTAAAGGACTTTAATACATTTAACTTTAAAATTAGATTGTGAATAATAGAGCTTTAAAATGTGTTTGCCCTTATTTATTTGGACGCAACTTCCCATCACTAACCACAGCCAATTTTTATTGTTTGGTTTTGCTAAATATTATTATAAATTATTTTTCTCTGAATGATATAAGTGTTAATTTCCAATAGCAATTCCAATACAGCAGTGACCTACTTTGCAACTACAATTTATTACTTGATGGAAATATTAAAATGCGACAATACGCCAATTACGAATTCCTAAAAATTACCACAAATAGATAAATTACTTGCTGTATTTCCAAACAAAACAGAAAGTTCTAAAAATCCCAACTGTGGCAATTCTCGGTCCTTTGAAATGAATATAACATCATCTATGAAAAATTTAAGGTCTCAAAAGTAGAAGCAATGTTTGTAAGTCCTGTTGTTATAAGTAAATCAAAGACTGGAAAACTATGATATAAATTATTTTACTATTTATTTGAAGAGAATAAAACGCTGTGTTACTCCCATAATCTTAAATAACAGAAACAATTTAGGTTGGACAGTATGATTATATGCATTAGTTGCCTCTACTAACAATTCCCTATCCGAAGTTTGTAGAAACTGAAGAGTTCTTTATTTAAATTTTTTAGATGTGCGCCATGAAGTAAATTAATTTTGTGAAGCTAGCATTAGTACCAATAATTCTATGTTTAATTAACATTTAAACTTTACTTAAGAACATATTTTACAGATCAGGGCCAATCTAAAATTCTAACTGTAAAGCATAGAAAATTTGTATTTATTCATTTAATTTCAAGTCAGTCTCATGACTAAACATGACAGTTTAGGATATTCGGTATTGAACCTTTTTGGCAAAATATTACAAAATAATTTAGTGCAATATAACATCTACATAAATTAACATAACTGGAATGCAAAAATTAGATATTCGAAAACACAAAAATACTTACATCAGCTATGGCGCATCCAACGACCATCCCCAAAACCAGTAGCCTCATCATCGTTATAGGTTCTGCAAAAGTGAGAAAATCGGCCAAGGAAATCGAGAGTGTATGGGTGTGTGTGTACGTGTCACTGGTAGAGGTGAGCTCTTGCCTGTGCAATATGTACTGCTGTTATGTGATTGTAAACATTATCTCTTGCATATATACGTTGCTAACGCGCAATAACCGGTCCGGCTGAGTGAGTACCAGATTCGCTTTCCGTCCTTCTCTACTTATCCAACAGATACAGATTGGTTTAACGAACTAACGATCCGAACAGATTAATGCTAATCTGATGATTGCAGAATGAAAGCAAAAAATTGATACCGTTTAGCTTCGAATAACTTCTTCTAGAAACTTAACGGTGTATTTATTAACATATTCGCATAATACGCTTCAAGTTTTTATAACAAAGAAAAAATAACAAAAAGTTAAAAAAGAATTAATATTTTTCAAAACTTGAACAAAAAATTTTCATCATTCTCAACATCAAAAATAATTTTTTATATCCTTACCTTATAAGATAAATCACCTCAACGTCTCAAAAACCGCACCTAATTAAAATTCCCCGTCCAGTTCTTCCGACGCCCGATTTGAATATTATCAGATTAGGTACACAAAATACATGATGAGTTTGTTTACCAATCGTCAAAGTCAAGGCCTCAATTTATCAATTAGGTGCAGCCAGTAAAATTCCGTATCACGCATTAGTTCTAGTCTTCTGTGTCAACAAATTATCGCGTTTATTAATTATTTTTGTTACTGAGAACTATTAACCCATAATTAAAATACGATTATACAAGATAATTACATTTAATTCAATTAGCATTATAATACCCATAATGAAATATTAATTGATATTTATGATGAATAATAAGGACTATTAAATGAAAACCAGTTTATGGTAACTTCTAGAATAAATTGATAGAAAGTTGAGGTGAGAATTCGTTGTTTTGAGATAGGTCAGTGCCTGATTGAGTAATATGGGTGTTTATTTTTCTGTGAGTGTTCGGTATTCACCTAGATTGGACCAATTAAAAGGAGAGTAAATACGAGTTTACCTCGAGCCAGACGTGAAGAAAAAGGTGTGCCTTGAATTGAAATACTAAATCTGAAGAATGGAAACCAATGGTTTGAGAAAGGAAAAATATTTTTCGGGCAAGTAATTACAAATCTGTTCGGGCATCTTAAGACTTTAAACAATTGCTTAGAAGTGCTTACTAAGAGTATACATCGCCCTTCTACAATGGATACGATAAATAAGGACCATCATTCGGACATTGCTCTTGTCAGCAAGAGAGTAGTAAACAAAACATTAGTTTTAACAGGCAATCAGAAAACTGTACCCTCAAGGCATCAACAAGATACGGTAGACAATGGCTTTTTGTATCAAGACTCCAGAAAAATACATCGAAAGAAGATATTTTGCCGTTTCTTAATATTTTGTGGTGGAAGAGCTGAAACCAAAACATGAAGAAGCTGATAATAGATAGGTTGGTGTTGTTCTTGAATAAATATGTTATAAAATACTTTCTGATTGCCAATTTGGATTTAAGAGAAACACAAATACTGTGTTGGCAGTTTATAGACTGCTTAATCTTCTTTTACTTGTCGATAAAGAATCGTATACTAAGGAGGAGATTTATAATCATATGGTAAAAACAAAAACAGCAACGATTCAAACTTGAACCCGAAGAGCAGAAAAATGCATACATCGTATTAAAGAACTCCAAAACATCAACCCATCTTATAATCAGTGCCAAAAATTCAAAATCCATAAAATAAACATTATTTTATAATTTACCATTAAAACAACTGAAATATATATCGTAGAAACAAAACACCAACGATTCAAACTTAAACTAGAAGGGCAAAAAATGCATTCATCGGATTAAAGAATTCTAAAAAATCAACCAATCTTATAATAAGTGCCAAAGACCAAAATCCATAATAACAATCATTATTTAATGATGTACAATGAAAAAAATTAAAATACATGCCATAGAAACAAAATAGCAACAATTCAAACTTGAACTTGAGGAGTAGAAAAATGCATTCATCGCATTAAAGAATTCCAAAACACCAACCCATCTTGTCACCAGTGTCAAAAGTTTAAAATCCATAAAACAAATATTCTTTTATGATTTACCATCAAAATAGTAGAAATATATAAAAGAGAAACGAAATAGCAGCGATTCAAATTTGAACTCCAGGAGTAAAAAAATGCACTCATCGGATTTAGGAATTCTAAAAAATCAACCAATATTTTAACCAGTGCCAAAAGTCTAAAATCGATAAAACGAACATTCTTTTATGATTTACAATCAAAACAATTGATACATATATCGCAAAAACAAAACAGCAACGATTTAAAGAGTTCCAAAAAATCTACCAATCTTATAATCAGTGCCAAAAGTTCAAAATCCATAAAACGAACATGTTTTTATAATTTACCATCAAAAAAATTGATACGTAAAACCAAAACAGCAATGATTCAAATTTGAATTCCAGGAGTAAAAAAATGCACTCATCGGATTTAAGAATTCGAACAAATCAACCAATCTTATAATCAGTGCCAAAAGTCCAAAATCGATAAAACGAACATTCTTTTATGATTTAGAATCAAAACAATTGATAGATATATCGTAAAAACAAAACACCAACGATTTACAGATTGATTAAAGAGTTCCAAAAAATCTACCAATCTTATAATCAGTGCCAAAAGTTCAAAATCCATAAAACGAACATGTTTTTATAATTTACCATCAAAACAATTGATACGTAAAACCAAAACAGCAATGATTCAAATTTGAATTCGAAGAACAGAAAAATGCATTCATCAGATTAAAGAATTCTAAAAAATCAACCAATCTTATAATAAGTGCCAAAAGTCCAAAATCCATAAAAACAAACACTATTTAATGATGTGCAACCAAAACAATTGAAATACATACCGTAAAAACAAAATAGCAACTCGAGGAGTAGAAAAATGCATTAATCGTATTAAAAAATTCAAAGCCTTCAACCCATCTTATAATCGGTGCCAAAAGTTCAAAATCCATAAAACAATCACTATTTAATGATGTACAATCGAAACAATTGAAATACATATCGTAAAAACAAAACAGCAAAAATTCAAACTTGAACTCGAAGAGCAGAAAAATGCACTCATCTGATTAAAGAATTCCAAAAAATCAACCCATCTTATAATCAGTGCCAAAATGTCAAAAATTCATTAAACAGACATTCTTCTATGATTTACAATCAAAATAATTGAAACACATATCGTAGAAACATAACAGCAACGATTCAAACTTGAACTCGAGGAGTAGAAAAAATGCATTCATCGGATTAAATAATTCCAAAACATCAACCCATCTTATAATCAGTGCCAAACGTCAAAAATCCATGAAAAACATTCTTTTATGATTTACAATCAAAACAATTGATACACATATGGTAAAAACAAAACTTGAACTCGAAGAGGAGAAAAATGCATTTATCTGATTAAAGAATTCCAAAAAATCAACCTATTCTATAATCAGTGTCAAAACGTCGAAAATTCATAAAACAGACCTTCTTCTATGATTTACCATCAAAATAATTGAAACACATATCGTAAAAACAAAACAGCAAAAATTCAAACTTGAACTCGAAGAACAGTAAAATGTATTCATCTGATTAAAGAATTCCAAAAAACCAACCCATCTTATAATTAGTGCCAAACGTCGAAAATTTATAAAACTATCATTATTTTATGATTTACCATCAAAATAATTGATATACATATCGCAGAAACAAAACAGCAATGATTCAAACTTGAACTCGAAGAGTAGAAAAATCCATTCATCGGATTAAAGAACTCAAACCTTCATCCCATTTTATAATCAGTGCCAAAAGTTTAAAATCCATAAAACAATAATTATTTTATTATTTACCATCAAAACAATTGATATACATAAGATAGAAACAAAACAGCAACGATTCAAACTTTAACTCAAAGAAGCGAAAAATGCATTCATCGGATTAAAGAGTTCTAAATAATCAACCAACCTTATAATCAGTGCCAAAAGTCCAAAATACATAAAACAAACTTTCTTTTTTGATTTACCATCAAAATAATTGATATAACAGCAACGATTCAAACTTGAACTAGAAGAACAAAAAATGCATTCATCGGATTAAAGAATTCTAAAAAATCAACCAATCTTATAATAAGTGCCAAAGAGCAAAATCCATAAAAGCAATCATTATTTAATGATGTACAATGAAAAAAATTAAAATTCATGCCATAGAAACAAAATAGCAACGATTCAAACTTGAACTTGGGGAGTAGAAAAATGCATTCATCGCATTAAAGAATTCCAAAACACCAACCCATCTTATAATCAGTGCCAAAAGTTTAAAATCCATAAAACAAACATTTTTTTATGATTTACCATCAAAATAATAGAAATATATAACGTAGAAACAAAATAGCAACGATTCAAATTTGAACTCCAGGAGTAAAAAAATGCTCTCATCGGATTTAAGAATTCTAACAAATCAACCAATCTTATAATCAGTACCAAAAGTCCAAAATCGATAAAACAAACATTCTTTTATCATTTACAATCAAAACAATTGATACATATATCGTAAAAACAAAACGCCAACGATTTAAAGAGTTACAAAAAATCTAGCAATCTTATAATCAGTGCCAAAAGTTCAAAATCCATAAAACGAACATGTTTTTATAATTTACCATCAAAACAATTGATACGTAAAACCAAAACAGCAATGATTCAAATTTGAATTCCAAGAGTAAAAAAAATGCACTCATCGGATTTAAGAATTCGAACAAATCAACCAATCTTATAATCAGTTCCAAAAGTCCAAAATCGATAAAACGAACATTCTTTTATGATTTAGAATCAAAACAATTGATAGATATATCGTAAAAACAAAACACCAACGATTTACAGATTGATTAAGGAGTTCCAAAAAATCTACCAATCTTATAATCAGTGCCAAAAGTTCAAAATCCATAAAACGAACATGTTTTTTATAATTTACCATCAAAACAATTGATACGTAAAACCAAAATAGCAATGATTCAAATTTGAATTCGAAGAGCAGAAAAGTGCATTCATCGGGTTAAAGAATTCTAAAAAATCAACCAATCTTACAATAAGTGCCAAAAATCCAAAATCCATAAAAACAAACACTATTTAATGATGTGCAATCAAAACAATTGAAATACATACCGTAAAAACAAAATAGCAACGATTCAAACTTGAACTCGAGGAATAGAAAAATGCATTCATCGTATTAAAAAATTCAAAGCCTTCAACCCATCTTATAATCAGTGCCAAAAGTTCAAAATCCATAAAACAATCACTATTTAATCATGTACAATCGAAACAATTGAAATACACATCGTAAAAACAAAACAGCAAAAATTCCAACTTGAACTCGAAGAGCAGAAAAATGCATTCATCTGATTAAGGAATTCCAAAAAATCAACCCATCTTATAATCAGTGCCAAAACGTCAAAAATTTATAAAACAGACATTCTTCTATGATTTACTATCAAAATAATTGAAACACATATCGTAAAAACAAAACAGCAAAAATTCAAACTTGAATTCGTACAACAGAAAAATGCACTCATCTGATTAAAGAATTCCAAAAAATCAACCCATCTTATAATCAGTGCCAAAACGTCAAAAATTCATAAGACAGATATTCTTCTATGATTTACCAGCAAAATAATTGAAACAAATATCATAGAAACATAACAGCAACGATTCAAACTTGAACTCGAGGAGTGGAAAAATGCGTTCATCGGATTACATAATTCCAAAACATCAACCCATCTTATAATCAGTGCCAAACGTCAAAAATCCATAAAAACATTCTTTTATGATTTACAATCAAAACAATTGAAACACATATCGTAAAAACAAAACAGCAAAAATTCAAACTTGAATTCGTAGAACAGAAAAATGCATTCATCTGATTAAAAAATTCCAAAAAATCAACCCATCTTATAATCAGTGCCAAAACGTCAAAAATTCATTAAACAGACATTCTTCTATGATTTACCATCAAAATAATTAAAACACATATCGTAGAAACATAACAGCAACGATTCAAACTTGAACTCGAGGAGTAGAAAAATGCATTCATCGGATTAAATAATTCCAAAACATCAACCCATCTTATAATCAGTGCCAAACGTCAAAAATTCATAAAAAAACATTCTTTTATGATTTACAATCAAAACAATTGATATACATATCGTAAAAACAAAACTTGAACTCGAAGAGGAGAAAAATGCATTCATCTGATTAAAGAATTCCAAAAATCAACCTACTCTATAATCAGTGCCAAAACGTTAAAAATTCATTAAGGAGACATTCTTCTATGATTTACCATCAAAATAATTGAAACACATATCGTAAAAACAAAACAGCAAAGATTCAAACTTGAACTCGAAGAGCAGTAAAATGTATTCATCTGATTAAAGAATTCCAAAAAACCAACCCAACTTATAATTAGTGCCAAACGTCGAAAATTTATAAAGCAATCATTATTTTATGATTTACCATCAAAATAATTGATATACATATAGTAGAAACAAAACAGCAATGATTCAAACTTGAACTCGAAGAGTAGAAAAATCCATTCATCGGATTAAAGAACTCAAACCTTCATCCCATTTTACAATCAGTGCCAAAAGTTCAAAATCCATAAAACAATCATTATTTTATTATTTACCATCAAAACAATTGATATACATAAGATAGAAACAAAACAGCAACTATTCAAACTTTAACTCATAGAACAGAAAAATGCATTCATCGGATTAAAGAGTTCTAAATAATCAACCAATCTTATAATCAGTGCCAAAAGTCCAAAATACATAAAACAAACGTTTTTTTTTGATTTACCATCAAAATAATTGATATACATATAGTAGAAAAAAAATAGCAACGATTCAAACATGAACTCGAAGAGTAGAAAAATGCATTCATCTTAATAAAGAATTTGAAAAAATCAACCAATTTTATAATCATTGCAAAAAATTCAAAATCCACAAAACAATAATTATTTGATGATTTTCCATTAAAACAATTGGTATATGTGTGGCAGAAACAAAACAGCAACGATTCAAACTTAAACTCGAAGAACAGAAAAATGCATTCATCGGATTAAAGAGTTCTAAAAAATCAACCAATTTTATAATAAGTGCCAAAAGTCTAAAATCCATAAAACAATAACTATTTAATCATGTACAATCCAAACAATTGAAATACATACTATAGAAACAAAACAGCAAGGATTCAAACTTAAACTCCAGGAGTAGAAAAATGCACTCATCGGGTTAAAGAATTCCAACAAATCAACCAATCTTATAATCAGTGCCAAATGTCCAAAATACATAAAACAAACTTTCTTTTTTGATTTATCATCAAAATAATTGATATACATATGGTAGAAACAAAACAGCAACGATTCAAACTTGAACTCGAAGAGCAGAAAAATGGATTCAACTGATTAAAGAATTTGAAAAAATCAACCCGTTTTATAATCATTGCAAAAAATTCAAAATCCACAAAACAAGAATTATCATCAAATAATTATTGTTTTGTGGATTTTGAATTTTTTGAATTGCCATTAAAACAATTGGTATATATGTGGCAGAAACAAAACAGCAACGATTCAAACTTAAACTCGAAGAACAGAAAAATGCATTCATCGAATTAAAGAGTTCTAAAAAATCAACCAATTTTATAATAAGTGCCAAACGTCCATAATCCATAAAATAATCACAATTTAATGATGTGCAATCAAAACAATTGAAATTCATACCGTAGAAACAAAACAAACTTGAACTCGAGGGGTAAAAAAAAGCATTCATCGGATTAAAGTATTCCAACAAACCAACCAATCTTATAATCAGTGCTAAAAGTTCAAAGTCCATAAAACAGGCATGCGTTTATCATTTACAATAAAAACAATTGATATACATGCCGTAGAAACAAAACAGCAACGATTTAAACTTGAACTCGAAGAGCAGAAAAATGCATTCATCGGATTAAAGAATTCCAAAACATTAACTCATCTTATGATCAATACCAAAAGTGTAAAATCCATAAAACAGACAGTCTTTTATGATTTACAATAAAAACAATTGATATACATATCGTAAAAACAAAATAGCAACGATTCAAACTTAAGGAGTAGAAAAATGCATTCATTGCATTAAACAATTCCAAAACATCAACCCATCTTATAATCAGTGCCAAAAGTTCAAAATCTATAAAACAGACATTCTTTTATGATTTACAATAAAACAATTGATATACATTCCGTAGAAACAAAACAGCAACGATTCAAACTTGAACTCGAAGAACAGAAAAATGCATTCATCGGATTAAAGAGTTCCAAAATATCTACCAATCTTATAATCAGTGCCAAAAGTTTGAAATCCATAAAACAATCATTATTATTTGACAATTTACCATCAAAACAATTGATATACATATGGTAGAAACAAAACAGCAACGATTCAAACTTGAACTCGAAGAATAGGAAAATGCATTCATCAGATTAATGAACTCCAAACCTTCACAACATCTTATAATCAGTGCTAAAAGTTGAAAATCCATAAAACAAACATTATTTTATAATTTACAATCAAAAAAATTGAATTATATATCGTACAAATAAAACAGCAACAATTCAAACTTGAACTTTAAGAACAGAAAAATGCGTTCATCGGATTAAAGAGTTTCAAAATATTTACCAATCTTATAATCAGTGCCAAAGGTTTAAAATCCATAAAACAAATATTATTATTTTATAATTGACCATCAAAACAATTGATATACATATGGTAGAAACAAAACAGCAACAATTCAAACTTGAACTCGAAGAATAGGAAAATGCATTCATCAAATTAAAAAACTCCAAACCTTCACAACACCTTATAATCAGTGCTAAAAGTTCAAAATCCATAAAACAAACATTATTTTATAATTTACAATCAAAAAAATTTAATTACATATCTTACAAATAAAACAGCAACAATTCAAACTTGAACTTTAAAAGTAGAAAAATTCATTCATCGGATTAAAGAGCCCCAAACCTTAAACCCATCTTATAATCAGTGCCAAAAGTTCAAAATCTATAAAACAGTCATTATTTTATGATTTACCATTAAAACAATTGATATACAAATGGTAGAAACAAAACAGCAACGATTCAAACTTGAACTCGAGGACTAGAAAAATGCATTCTTCGAATTAAAGAGTTCTAAAAAATCAATCAATCTTATAATCAGTACCAAAAGTACAAAATCCATAAAACAGACATTTCTTTATGATTTACAATGAAAACAATTGATATGTATGCTGTGTAAACAAAACAGCAACGATTCAAATTTGAAGAGCAGGAAAATGCATTCATCGGATTAAAGAATTTCAAAAAAATCAACCCATCCTATAATCTTTGATGGTAGAGGCGTTTACTTTGTGGTACATCTTGAATGATTTGTAAATGAGACACAATAACTTTGTTTTACCACTTTACCAATACCAATAAAGTGGTAAAACAAAGTTATTGTGTCTCATTTACAAATCATCCTATAATAAATGCCAAAAGTTCAAAATTCATAAAACAATCATTATTTTATAAGTTTTGCTGTAGTTTTAAGTTTTAATTTGTGATTTGTTCATTTCAAAATTGATCAAATTGGCACATCTAAATAATTTGATAGAATTAAATAGATCTGATTAGTTTGTCAAAGGTGACAGAAAACTTTCGCATTAAACAATTTTGACAAATTTGACAGATTTGACAGATGTGACAGTTCAATTAAATTTGACATATTTGAAAGATTAAAATAATTTTGGCTAGTTAAGCATATTTTTTAAATTTTATAGCACAGTTAAAATTGGCAAAGGATTATCTTATTGATGTAAATTGGACAAACTTACACAATTCGTCAATTTGCTTATATTTTCCAAATTTTACAAAAACTTAAAAATTTTACACTTTTAATATATCCGATAGATTTAAATAGATTTCAGTAATTTATCAAAGTTGGGAGATATCTTGCACATTAAACAATTTTGGACATATTTGGCAGATTTGGCAGTTCTAATAAATTTGATATATTTGAGGGTTTAAAATAACTTTGGGACATTCAGCACATTTTCCATAGTTTTAAAAGTATTGGAAAAATTGACAGAGAATTGACTTATTGGGATTTATTTGTTTATTTATTTGGAATCAGGATAAAACAGACTAAAATATTGGGAAAAATTTTGATAATTTGGAAATAAAACAATAAATATTTAACAAATAACATCTGAATGATTTAATATATCTGAGACTATTAAATATGTTTGACCAATTTGTCAAAGTTACGCATTAAACAAATTTGGGAAAAAATCTAAATTATTTGATTAGATTAGATTTATAAGAACTTTTAATTTGTCAAAGTTTAGAAGGAAAATTTGGCTCATTTATCAATTTTAGCAAAATTGCCATATTTAATAGATTTATCAGTTCTAATATATCGAGTTTTTCAAGAAGAACTTTGGTTTTCAATTGGGGCAAATCGAAACAGAATGACAGTTTTAACATTTAGTTTTTTGATATATTAGTAGTAGAAGTAGTAGAAGAATTATTACAATGGATTCAATTTTGCTCGAAATTCGCATTAAAATAAAAAAATCCACTACGAAAATGGTGGATCTGTAAAAGTTATATTTCGTAAAATTCCTGATATTTTCGGTTTACATAATCGTCTTTCCGAGACTGCAATTAAGACATAATTAGCAACACTAACAAGTCTATATCTTTCTACTAGGAAAAATAGTAATATTAATTAGAAATAATGATAAAGACATTGTTCATAATGAGTAAATTAAGTAACAAAAATGCAAAGAAGTAAACCTGATTATAAAGTCATCGAAATAAATTATGTGTAGAAATTGTTAAGTACTAATAATGTGTTATCTTTTAAAAACAATAATCAACAGCAAGGTTGTCTAGAAAATTGTAAAAAAACAAATTACAAAATATTTTAAAGCCATGTGAAATGTGGAATTTACATTCCAAGAAATCTATACAAAACTTAAACAAAGAAAATATTGCAATTAACATACAATGCTTGTGATTTCGAATACGTAAAATACTTTTATCATGTGAAATAATTTTTAATTTTTTAATTAGAAATTAATTTTGTAATATAATCTGAGGAAATTCTTTCGTGTACAACACAAGTTCCTTTTTATTGATTGAATTATTTGTAAAGATTATTCCATAAAAACGAATAATTTATTTAACAATAAATAACACATTCAATTTAAACTGGTTATTATTTTTAAATTTTATTCATTAAACAATTTGTTATATAATATATGTATACAAGGCTTTAATTTAAAACATAGAATTCTATGAAGCGTTTTAAATATTAACAACGATGACCTAGATTTTAACGCAAATAAAAAGAAATGTTTCAAGCTGCATTATCATCAAATTATAAAGAATTCATAAAACATATTAACTGTAATTTTTATGATCATAGGAAACGTTCATTATAAATGAAATATTTAAAAAAATTATTATGTAAACATTTCCAATCAGCTTGTACACTGGATTAAACATTTAGAATCAGTACAAACGTTTCGTTTCACATTCAAATCGGTATAATAATTAACCAGAATAGTAAACAGTATATTGTATTTTTAAAAACAGCACGTAACGCGCTAATCAAAATAAGATAACCTTTGCGGTCGGGAATTCCCCTTTGTAAACGCTGGAATTCTCCACTTCAAGGCCGCACGTTAAATACCCAGAACGGGCATTATCGAAGCACCTCTTTTAATTGCCGCATAACCCAATTAGTACCACGCGTAAACAAATAATTAGTGTTTGGTGATAACCGGCAAGAAATATTTAAATTAATTCAAATTAGGTTAATCACGTAATAAAAATAATTATATACGAGTTCTGCTCGCTCTCGCTGGAATCTAAATGAGCTTTACAAATTATAAACAAACATTTGATTGAAATTAGATATATATGATTGAGAATATCTTCTTTTTAATAACACACACTTTTGTAACCTTATTAGTGACTATAGCTTCGAGAGTTTTAGCCTGTTATTTTCATTTTAGGTAGCTTTATTGTTTAAAACTAATGAAAAATATTTTGCATTTATAACTAATATAATATATATAATAATAATTTATTATGAGCAAGCGTATTACTGACCTATTGCAAAAAACTATTCGCATTTCTGGCTTACTCTTAACACACCTCGAACAATTAATTATATGTTGTGTAGGTAGATAACTTACGTATTATAGTAAACTAAACGCAGTGCTTACATTTAATAATATAGAATAGTAATAATAATAATAATAAAAAGATAACATAATTACTTAGTTATTAAGTTATTAATAGGTACATAATAATCGTAGTTATTAACATTCATAAAATTGTTTTAAAAGTGATAAGAAAATTACTCGAACAAACAAAAATCAGCTTTTTTTAATATTAGAAACATTATTTTATAATAATAACAAGTAGGAATATATCACCAGTAATTTATAAATAATAACTATCTTTATTACGATATAATAAAAATAAACTTACGTTTTGTAATCAGTCACAACCACGTTCACAAAAACCACACTCGCGACTAAAACAACAACGTATTGTTGTCAACAGTTTTCTTATCTGCTTAAACAATTAAAACGGTAATTTTTATATGTTGTGCGAACTGTGCGCTGTAACTACTAGAAATATCAACGTTATGAAAACAACCTCGATGTCAGGTGACCGAAATGTAACGGCCAGACGAGGTATGACTGAACAGTCATCAATATACTAATTAGCTCAATGACAGCACACCCACAACACCAAATGGGAGGATCAATATGTGCTAATTACTATTGTTGATACTCATTCTAATTAAATTACCACTCTGTTAGGAATGTTTACGTAATTATGGATATGTCACGCCCTATTAATTTATATAATGTCGTCTGATTGAATCACATAAAATTCAAATTTAAATGCATTTTAATGCAAACCACTCTTCTGACCTTTCAATAGATTTATTTTCTAGTCTTATTGAGACAAATGTTAAAAGTTCAGTGGATATAACTTGTTTTATTGAATGAATCATTATTAATTTAAGTTTTATGTTTAATTAAATCTAATCCCCATCACAAATATTATTATAGCTATTAAGACTAATAATGTAATTCACTAAGAAAAACCTCTCAAGTTCAGATATTTAATTAAGCATTTATCACAATTGTAGTGATTAATTCCCATCTTCAGTAAGTATTTTAAATTGAAACCTACACACACTCATTTTATCATGTAAATACTTCAAGGTCTTAAATAATTAAGTAAGTAAGTTTTTATTAATGTTTTGGCATAAAGCCTTACATTTAATCAATAAAACAATGAATAAATATTTCCCAGAGTATTCTTACCTTTTTATACCAAATTCCTCTAATTCTCTTCGAGAGTTCTAAATTTTCAGCTATTCGAGAGGTATTAAAATTTTCTTGTTTTATTTATTTAGAGTTTTTCAGTAAATTCCCCTGTGTTGAAGGTTTCTAAAATTTTCATTTATAAATTCTTCCAGCCTTCTATATTTAAAGAAGTTTTTGTTTCAAATTGTGATAATTTTCTTTCTAGTTTATTAGAATTTACAAAAGTTGTTATTTAAAATCCATACAATTTTTATTAAAGGTTCTAGAATATACAACAACTGTTCGAGAATTTTTCACTATTATTATATTTCAGGAATTTCTCTTGCAAATTACAAAAGAAAGATTTCAGAAATGTACAGTAATTTTTCTTCTAAATTTTAAAAAATTTTAATGTATTTCTAGATCGTGAGATTTATCTTTAAGGGTTTTACAGCTTTTTAATAATTTTTTTCGAGAAAAACTTTTAATGTTATCTTCGAGGTTTCTACAATTTTCCAACAATATTTTTTTAATTATTTAAGTAACAAAGTAACGAACTTTTCTTATCAATTACAAAAGTGTTTCCTTGCAAAGGAATTTCTTACAAATAAATAAAATATTCAAACATAATTTATTCCAGATTCCCAACATTCTCTTCAAAAGTTTTAGAATTGTCAATTAAGATTTTTCTTCAATTATTTACGAATTTCTTACAGTTTTTGCTGAGAAAAAAACCCTAAAGATTTTGCTGAGATAGTTTCCAATCTTAATTAAATGAAGAACTTGCTTATATTATCGAAACTTTTTAGGATATTCTCACTTCAAATTTTTCAACAATATTTCTTCACTTAATTTCCACCATTTCTTGCTTTATTGTATTGAAAATTCGTACGTTTTTCTTCTAACTTACAAAAAAAAGTATTAAATTCCAAGGCAATTTCTTTCCAGATTTCTAAAATTTTCAGGGAATGTATCCTTCAATTTATAAAATTTCTGCAATTTTCAATAATTTTGATTGCAGATTACTTGAATATTCCAAGCGTTTACATTCCAGATTTCTTTTCTTCTAGGTCTAGAACTTTACAGCAATATTTCTTCAATTGTCTAAAATTGTTTTTTCTTTTTCGGCAATTTATTTTTAGCATCTTATGTTTTACTTAAGTGATATTTATCAAATTTTCCAAAAATTTCCTTTTCAACCTTTTTCTACCACTTTCTTTAACTTTTTGATATTTTTTGAGAATGTTTGCTTATTTATTGTTCTATCTTATTACAACTTTTTCGGAATTTCTTTTTCAAAACACAACTTTTTTTCCAGCAATTCCAGTAATCTATCAGATTTCTAAAGCTTCTCCTTAAATTTTCCAGAAGGTCCTTTTTCAAACTGCCAGAATTTCCTTTAAGAATTCCAGTTTAGAGTTTACAATTCGTAGTTTAGAATTTTGATTTTCAGAATATAGAATTTACAGTTTGAAGTTTAGAGCTAAAAGTTCAGAATGTAAAGTTTCTGAGAGTTTAAAATCTAAAGTTCAAAATTTAGAATATTTATTTTATAGTTCACTAAACTATAAAATAAAAAATAGGTTTTAATGTTTGTATTTTAGAGTATAAGTTTTAGCGTTTGGATTTTAAGGTTTTGAGTCTAGAGTTTGTAGTTTAGGAATATTAGTTCTATGTTTAAAGTTCATATTTTCTAGTTTTGGTTTTAGCGCCTACTTTCTAAATTATAGAGTTTAAAGGTCAAAATCTAGAGATTAGTGTTTAGAATTTTTATTTTACAGTGTAGTGTTGACAGTTTGGAATTCAGATTTGATTATAGTTCGAGTTTTCGAGCCCACAGTTTTAAGATTACAGTTTAAAATTTTGGTTTTGTTGTTTAGTCTCAGAGTTTTTGGAATTTAGAGTTCAAAATATGAAGTTCAAATTTTGAATTTACAATTTAGTGTTTAGGGTTTGAAATTTAAAGTTTGTGGTTTGGATCATATGGTTTAGAGTTTGTAGTCGTATTTTTTAAATTATTCAAAAATGTTCACTAAAAATTCGTGATACTAGCAAAGTGTTATTATTTCTTAAACCTATTTCGTAATCAAGATGTATCACAAAGTCACGGCTTCAACAATCAATCATATTAAATTTAATTTGTAGAATAGAATGACTGAAAAAAGTCATTTTATCTTACATATTAAATTTAATATCCAAAAGTTTTTTTATTGCAAATTACTATAATTCTTCTCAAGAGATTTAGAAATTCACATCAATATTTTATAAATATTTCAAAACATCTTTATCATTGCTCTGCTTTATTCGTTTTGGAGTTTTCCAGTAATTTCTCTTCCAAATTATAGTTTGGTTGTAGATTTCTAGAATATTCCAGGTTTGATTTCGTATAGTTTTTCAATAATTGTAAGATTCTAGAACCCTAGAAGAACATTCTAGGAATTTGAAAAGCTGCTTGAAATATTAAAATTCTTTTGTAATCTGTAAGAAAAGTTTCTTATGAAATTGTTGATATTTTTTAAATAATTCAACAAATGTTGCAAGAAAATTCCAAATAAGATAAGATCAGATATATATCATATACTTGTTTCTCATTTATCACTTGGTGAAACATTATGTTAATATATAGGTTTTATAATTAAAATCACTTGGTTTGTTTCGCAAATATTTTTTATTTTCGACTATCATTCTTGATAATGGCAATAAGCCGAAACTAGTCGAAAATAAAAAATATTTGTGAAACAAACCAAGTGATTTTAACTATAAAACCTATATATTAAGATCAGATATTTCGATAATTTTGAAAATGTTAATAATCTTAAAGGAAAATTATAAGCTATATACACTTAAATATAAATTTAAATTCTTGCCATGTGGAATAGAAATTCATTTAACAATCTTGAAATATAGATGGAACTTTTATGGAAAATTCTAGAACTTTTATCCCTTTTAGACTTTTTAGACCTTTTATATCAGATTGTGAGAATTTTTAATTAAGACATTTCCAGTAATTTTAGTGCTAATCTTTTTTACTTCAAATCCATAAAATTTTTATTAAAGGTTTCTAGAACCTTTAATAAAAATTTCCAATTTCCAACAATATTTCTTCAATGGTTCAATAATTTTTAACTAATTTTTGCTTTATTTATTCGGTACAAGAGATTTATATATATTTTTTTAGCAAATTATCTACCAAATTTTTGTGCAAAATATTTTATTCCAAATCCATATAATTTTTAATAAGGGTTGTAGAATTTACAACAATATTTTTTCATTTGAATTTTCAACTGATTCGTGCTACTTTTTTTGGAATTATTCCTACAAAGTAAAAGAGATTTTTGAAAGGTCCTAGAACTTTCAGAAAATATCTTCCAAATTTCTAAAATTTTAAATGAACTTCTATTCGATGGAATTATCTTTTTGTAGAATTTTACCAACAATTATCTGTAAGAATTTCTTTCAAATTTGGAGGAAATTTTGCTGGAAAATTCAAATACACGTTTATAATTTGTAAGAAATATTCCGAAAGAAATTGTTGAAAATTCTTGAATAATCCTTTCACTAATTACAAAAGTATTTTAATTTTTCTTCCAAATTTGAAAGAATTTCTTACACATAATTACAATATTTAAACTTTTTTTTATTCCAGTTTCCAGAAATTTTTCTTTCAGAGATTTTATTAAAATATTTGATATTAGGAATTATTCAGTAAATATTCCTTGATAATAAAAACGCGGTTTAATAACTTTCTTCACTGTGAAGACAGTGAAGAAAGGAATTTAACGTTTCTACTATTAATATAATCTTCACATAACTCAAGAACACATGCATAAATATTCCTTGAAATTACTAGAATTTCCAAAATCTTTAATTCCAAATCAATATGATACTTTTTGAAAGTTTATTGTTTAAAAGTACTTTATCAAACTTGCTTTACACATATAATTCATAAAATATTAAACACTAATTTACAAACAATTTCAACAGCAAGCTGAAAGGAGTTCACTCTTGAAGGATGTTCTTCCACTCTAACCTGTAGGTCCTTTTTCTTACTGTTTTATCATACACGAACTCAGCTTTGGATACATATGTTCAAGCAAAATAATCTTCCAAAATATATATTTTTTTGGAAGGAGAAGATTTAGTAAATATTAACACTTTTTTTTTTTTTGATAATTTTCCAGACAGACAATTGTTTGCTTTATTTCTTCAAAATTGTGCACGAATCTCTCCTCTAAATTACGAGGGATGAAGATTCTAAAATTATCCAGAAATTTTTCATTCATATATGCATTTCTATTTCACATTGTATGAATTAGGTATGAGTGTTCTATCCTTTTTTCTTCAAGATTATTAACATTTTCAAAATTATCGAAATATCTGATATTATCTTCTACGATTCTACAATTTCACAATGAACTTTTTTCTTAGAGATTACAATAGAATTTTTCCAGCAGTTTTTCTTAGAAATTTCAAACTCCTACAATTATCTCCGGAGTTCTAAAATTTCCCAATTATTTAATAACTTATTACAATTCGTTGCGTATTTTAATAAAATTTTCTAGGAATTTCTCTAAAAATTACGACAAGAATTTTTTTCAGGTTTCTCTTCTTAGAATTAACCAAACTTTTAATTAAGATTAGTACATTCGTCTTCATTAAAGATTCTTAGTTAGAGAGAGAAAGAGAGATAGAGAAACATCTTTATTGAAGATAGTAATTGCAGTTTATAATTGTAATAACAATTCTTCTTCATGGCTAACGACAGTAGATCTTTCTGCATTCCTTCAGTTATTTTTTACCATTTTCTGCTTTAATTTATCAGAATATTAGGATCTTCTCTTCCAAATTGCACTGAAATAAAGTACCCTTGTAAACCTACAAAAACAATTGAAATTTAACAGCTTGAAAACTAATCAACAAAAATCGAAATTTATACTGGAAAAATTAAAAATTGTTTTCAGCGTTTGGAAACGCTGTGCGAAAATAATTTCCCAATGGTTTGATCCAAAATTTGCAAAATTCTTCTAAAAATGGACCCCCTTTCCTCATCTATTAAACCAATTGAGGATCAACAGCTTGAAAACAAGACAACAACAATCGGAACTTAAACTGGAGAAATTAAAAATTACTTTCAGAGATTTAAAACACTGTGCAAAAATAATTACACAAGGGTTTGGTCTAAAATTTGCTAAATTTATTAAGAAATGAGCCACCCTTGTAGACCTATTATAACAATTGAGGTTCAACCGCTTGAAAACAACACAACAAACAAAACACTATACAAAAATAATTTCCCAATGTTTTGGTCTAATATTTCCAAAATTCATCTAGAAATGGACCATTATTGCTCACGTACTAAAACAATTGAGTTTCAACAGTTTGAAAATAACACAAAAATCGAAATCTAAACTGAAAAAATTAAAAATTACTTTCAGTGATTGGAAACGCTGTGCAAAAATAATTTCTCAAAAATGTTGGTCTAAAATTTGCAAAATTTATCTAGAAATAGACCACCCTTGCTCACCTACTAAAACAATTGAGGTTTAAAATTTGAAAAAGTAAAAATTACTTTCAGTGATTGGGAACACTATGCGACAATAATTACTTAAAGGTTTGATCTAAAATTTGCATCTACAAATATATCATCCTTTTACACCTACTAAATCAATTGAGTTTCAACAGCTTGAAAAGAACACAATAACAATCGAATCTTAAACTGGCAAAATTAAAAATTTCTTTCAGCGATTGGAAACGCTGTGCAAAAATAATTTCTCAGTGGTTTTGTCTAAAATTTGCAAAATTCATCTACAAATAGATTACCCTTGCTCACCTACAAAAACAATTGAGGTTCAATAACTTGAAAACAACAAAATAACGATCGAATCTTAAACTGGAGAATGTAAAAATTGCTTTCAGCGATTGGAAACACTGCAAAAATAATTTCTCAAGGGTTTGGTCTAAAATTTGCAAACTTCGACTAAAAATAGACCACCCTTACCCTTAAACAATTAAGGTTCAACAGCTTGAAAACAACACAACAACAATCGAAACTTGAGAAATTAAAAATTGATTTCAGCGATTGTAAACACTTTGCAATAATAATTACACAAAGGATTTATCTAAAATTTGAAAAATTAATCTACAAATAGACCACCCTTGTAGACCTACTAAAACAATTGAGGTTCAACAGCTTGAAAACAACACAATAACAATCGAAACTTGAAAATATTAAAAATCGCTTTCAGCGATTAAAAACACTGAGCAAAAGAATTTCCCCAAAGTAATCTAGAAATAGACTACCCTTGCTCACCTAAGGATTTTCCAACAACTATTATGGGAAGAGGGAAGAATTTTAGATTTTTTCAGTATTTATTTTTTGCAATTAATAATAAATTATTAGAACTTTTAAAACTTTTCTATTCAGTGTTTCACAAGAATATTCAAAAATTTTATTTGAGGTTCATAGAAATTTTGGAAGCTTATACCACCGTACCAAACCTACGGTAAAAGATGTAAACATCGTTTTCATAAGAGAGAGATAAACAACTATTGAAGTTAGTATTACAATATTACGAAATAACAATTTTTATGTTACTTCTCTTCTTCTTCATTGGCGTTCGACCTATGACCTTCAGCCTTTTCATAAGTTTTATTAGTTTTAAAGTATTATTTCAAAATATTTTTAAATTTAATAATGTGGAAAGATTTTTCTTGATCATTCAGGACAAATTATTTCATGAACTGTAGGTATTGTGATTATGAATCTTTTCACGGATTAAATATAATTAAACCTTTTTTCCAACGTACATAGGTATCAAATTTTCTTAAAGAAATGGAACATAACAAGAGTTTTACTTCTCCTAATTTGAAAATTTGGTTCCATCAAGAGAGTAGCAGAACAAGTATCGAGTACATAGGTATGTATGTATAGGTATAAGTAATAAATAGACATAAAAATGTGAACGTTTTGGTGTTTTTTAAATGATTCGATGAGACTACTGTAATTTCCATAGCCTAAACCTATAAATAATGGCACAATACGTCGTTGAATGTCAAATATTCTTGTGGTGACATTAGAATCACCTCATGAACACTCGGTTCAGTTTTTTACTTAAACAGGTCTGGTTAAATTTTTCGTTTCACTAATCCTGATTAACTTTAACCAGAGTATTTCTGTTGCACCGTCGGCTGATTAAGTAACCACCGATCACAGAGTAATAACATAGAGAGCACGAGTTTTTATAGGGTTTTCATTTTTATTTTTGGTGTTTTTATGCCATAAAATTGAGAACAGTCTGAATACTTTACCTATATATAAAATATGTCTGACAAATGTTCATAAATATCTTCACAATTATAAACGTCCTGAAGTTAGTCGCTACGTACTTGGCACGCTAACCGGCAAAAATTGGCTGGTTAAATATTTGACATTTTTGGGGGACTTTCACCGTGGTTAAGTTGCGGTGTAAACCGATTTTCTGTTAATTATTGATTAACTTTTAATCAATGGTTAAGTAGCTGCGGTTCAAGTGGGCATTACTTCTTTTTCGTGTCATTTCTACTTTAATTTGGAATCTGAAACATTTATTTTTATTTTTTATTGTCTTTGTTTCTCCTTCTTACAAAATTACAAGAACCGTACTCATAATTTCTGTTTTTTCTAGAAAAATGTGAGATTTACAGTTTTTTATAAAAATAGTTTATTCGGGTTAAACCACCTCCAGACCTGATTCTTTATAAAATAGTGCATTTTTCAAATGAATAGTCATATTTGTGGATGGACACAATTATTTTACCAAATTCAATATAGGATGGTAGGTAATTTACGTATATTAAAAAAAGGCAATGGCCTCTGAATTAATCCTTGGGGTACACCATAAGATAGTGATGCGAATGTTGATGATCGACCATTAACAACAATTAATTGCCTTTTATTTTGTAGAGAAGACAGAATTTAGTCGGAAAAAATTGTTATTACTCTTCCCATATTCGTAAAATCGTTGTCCAAACAATTATTGATGACCAGCCCTCGTAGTCCATAAGTGGATGTAAGAATTATAAAATAGAAAGAAATTGAGCGTTGAAATCTCCCCTTATAAAGAGTTTATAAAAATCTATTTTTTAAATAAATTCACCCCAGCATTTTTTTATTTTAATTATACTAAAACTTATAATTAAATAATTTTATTTCGATTTTCCAAACTATAAAAGTAAACTTATGGTAGGGTGTAATAAAACACTATTAAATAACAAATACAAACGAGCATTTTGAGGTAATAGAGTTGTTATCGAATCAATAGTCTTTAAGCATAAATAATTGTTTTATATGTCAACATATATACATACGTATGGATGTAATAATCAAATTAAAATATATGTTATATTCCAAGTTATTTACTGTATATATGCCATGGCTGAAAAAAATTACATGATTATGCCAATGATTTATTTAATAATAGAATGTATTTAAATCCTTTATAATAATTAAATTACGAAATCATTATCTGTCAAGGTATTTGTCAGAGAAGTAATTGTTTCAATAAGTGATTCGTTTTTATTAACTTTTATTAAAAAGTTAAAACTTTTAAAGTAAGAGTGTAAGATTTATCCTTACAATTCTACTGAAGAACAACAATCATTTAATTAATTTTAAATTCTTTAAACATATATTGAAACACTTTCTATGTTTTTACCATAAGTAATTTATTGTTATATGTTGACGTGATTTACATATATACAAAAATTCACGACTTAAGTTTCGACCTGTTACGGTCAATATCAAGTAACCGTAACAGGACGAAACTTAAGTCGTGATTTGTTGTATATATGTAAACCCCGTCAATATATAACAATAAATTAATTGTGATAAAAACATAATAAGTGTTTCAACATGGATTACCTAGTAACGGTCACAACCATTATGAAGTTTAAATTCTTTATTAATTACATGATAGATTTTACCTAAATTGGCAAACCTTATATATTGCAATAAAAATTATACTCCAATTAATATAGGTATGTACTCTCAAAAAAGTTATTTGTTTAATGTTATAAGGATTAGAAGATAGAATAATGGCCACCTACACCCCCTACATATATATTTAATCTTAAGCCATAATTCTATGTTTTAATTCTTAGATGAGTGTGACCTCTTTTCCCCCATAAGGTGTATAGGTGTTGCATATGTTATTACTTACAAGTATAGTCTTAGATATAAATTTTTATAATAATCACTTATATTATTACTGGAGACTGGGATAATAAACACCTACCTACCCTACAAATAATTTAATCTTAATCAACATTTCTACGTTTTAATTCTTTAATAACGTCAACACTGAACCTGGTATAATATTAAGAATACAAACTTGTAATAGTAGTGAAAGATAAAAGTATATGTAGGGTGGGTGGGTGGCCTCTATCTTACCCTACAATCAGTAAAACATTCGAGTGAGTTTTACTGACTAAATTTCGAATTATAAATGCTGTATACTTAAATAACTACAAAAATATTCTTCCGTACAATATATTTTTATGAAATCATCGCTAATATTATTTAAATTGGAGGGTAGGATAGTGACCACCCACCCACCCAACATATACAGGAGATTTTAAGCTGCAAATCAACTTTTGAATTCCTTAATTATCTCAATACTAATTCTGAATAATTGCAAACTATAACAACCACTGTAATATATGTATTTATGTAAACGTTCTCATATATTTATATATAGTTTTTGTCCGAAATTATATTTAAAAATTTTTAAAATATATTTTTGTACAACATAACTTCAATTAAAAACAATGAAACAATAATTTTAATATACCCTTTGATACTCATATCTATTTGAATTTGTTAGTAAGTCTTTTAGAGTCATTTTTTTTTAATTCGATGATAAAACACTTAAGTTCGGTAATAATTCCATTATTTACATAAATAAGAGTATCAATGTTTTTAAAGTTAAGGTTAAGTCTTGAATGTTGTCGGCGTTAACTTGGTGGTACATTTTAATAAGATAATTAAAACACTTTAACTTTGTTCTACCACAGCATTAAGGTTAAGTGTAATTTTTATTTTTATTCTTAATAATGATTATAATTTAGGTGTTATAATACATAATACGATTGCTATCTACATATACACACAATGTATACAATAAGAACACTAATTTTCGTCCAGTCTCTTTGCACGTTCTTAATACTCGACCTTATCTAATGTAAGAAATCACACCGCAAGCTAATGGTTTTCCAGCCGAGCCAGTATTAATACTGTCTGCGGTACCTCCTCGACCTAAATCGTCCTCATTGGTGGTAACCACCAGAGCCCTTCCGATCACGCCTCTAGGTCCGTTTAGGTTCATTAAATGATCGACGATTGTTACTTCGGCGTCGCCACCTTCACCAGCTTCAACGTTTCCCAGATCACCCACGTGACGTTCGGGATCGCGTGGACCACCATGATGCAACTAAAAATAAATGAAATTATGAATTTCTCATACTATAAATATTCCCTTCTTACACCTTTTATACTTTCCCCATATAGAATATATAGGGAAAGTATTGTTTTCGTGCATGAGAATGTGTGTAAAACTAATATGAATAAATATAAAAGATTTAGAGAGCTCGAAGAAAAAGAACCGACAGAAAATTTTGATATATTCAATAGAAGCAAGAAGGTACTCGGATCACGGGAACGAAAAAAAAAGAGGAATTAATCATTAAAGCTAGTGTCCTAAACATAAGAGAAGAGGAAGTTAACGATATGGATGAAAAAAAGCAAATGCTAAAAATGGTGATACATAAAATGGATAAAAACATGGAGGAATTATAACTAGAAATAAAAGAGTTAAAAGCGGAGATGAAAAAGGAAGAAGCAAAGTGCGGGCGGGAAAGAATGCGCTAGAAGAGAGGATCAACAAATTAGAGATGACAGCTGAAAACGTACAGAAACTAAGAGGAATACTAACATTATAATAAAAGGGCTAGCAAAATCACAGAAACCAGAGAAAGAGGTTAAAAGCCTTTTTAATGAAATACTACAAATAGAAGTAAACGATATGATAAACAAGGAGGAAATAAATTAACTTACAACAAGCAAATTGGGAAACAAAATAAAAATCATTGAAGCAAGGAACAAATTAAAGGGTACAAAAATCTACATCGATAATGATTTAATATGGGAGGAAAGACAAATCCAGAGAGAAATTAAAAATATTTCAAAAGAGGAAGGAGCAAAAGGAAAATGGGTAAAAGTGGCATATTGTAAATTAACTATAGATAAGGAGATCCAAAGAAAAGGAACAGGATGTAACCAATAAATAAAACAATAAAAAAGGAAGCTAAAAAAATAGTTAAAAAGAAAATACAAACTAAACGAAACAAAGTGAATGAAAAGAACACTGTCATAAAGGAAACGAAGAAGAACTAAGACAGGAAACGAAAAAAAATTAAATATAATTAATGGGGATTACAGAAACAAAGAAAAAAGGAACAGACATAAAAACTATTGAAGAAGGATATAAAATGATATGGGCAGGAGTAGGGACATCTACCTTCGCACAATCTGAAGATGAAGAATATGCAATCATAACAATATATGCCACATGTGGCACAAGGAACAAGGAAATACAAATAGCAGTCATGAATAAGAAAAACAAATGGACGAAATATTTAAATAAGAGGGACACAAAATCCTATGAGGAATAGAGTAAAACGACTGGTAAAAAAACAAATGCAGGAAATGGGTAGAATTAGGGCACAATCTACCAAAGGCACACAAAAACAATCAAAAACTATTCTATGGAGCAATAAAACAAATGAGAAATTGATTTTGTTTTATTTATTTTTTATTTTATTTTTTATTACATACAAGATTTTAATGTTTTTAGCAGCAAAATCACCAACGATCAGTAATTGAAATTTATATGTATATATAGAGTGGGGAAGTGGTCTCCATCCTAACGTCCAATCAGGAAAACATCATCAAAAATTATTTGAAATATTTGTATGAATACATTAATTAAAAAATGCTATTATATTGTGTTTACTAACTAAAACCCTCAATTATATTTTACTGGTTGGAGGGTGGAATAGAGGCCACCCGCCCACCCTTCATATACATGATAACTTAAATTTCTAATCGTTGATGATTTTGATGCTAAAAACAATAGAATCATGTATGTAATAAAAAATAAAACAAAATCAAAACTTAAGTTTAAATATAAATGATCTTCTATGGCTTATCTTAATTAAGCTTGATTTAAAGCTTTTTCAGGTATCATGTATATAATTTTTATTAATTTACACACTCAGAAATTTTACTTTGTTAATTTTCTTTTATTCAAATTTTGTAATTAAAGTTATTGCAAACTGCAAGGCCATCAGTAATTAAAGCTAATATGTATATGTAGGGTGGGTGGGTGGCCTCTATCCCACCCTCCAATCAGTAAAACATAAGCGAGAGTTTTAATTAAAAGTTGAAAAATATAAATAAACACAAAATAATTGCAAATTTTAGAGATTAATTCCTACAAATTTTTCATTAAATTTTGATGAAGTTTTACTGATTGGAGGGTGGGATAGTGGCCACCCACCCACCCTACATATACATATAAATTTCAATTACTGAGTGTCTCGCAGTTTGGTGTAATATTAATTACAAAACTTTTTGGATAAAAAAGAAATTAAAAAGGTAAAACTTTTGAGTTAGTAAATTAGTAAAATTTGATGCATGATGGGTGGGTAGTCTCTAAATCTACATTATATAAGGTTAGCTATAGAAGGTCGTTTATATTTAAACTTAAATTTTGATTTTGTTTTATTTTTTATTACACAAAAGGTTTTATTATTTTTAGCAGCAAAATCATCAACAATTAGTACTTAAAGTTATCATGTATATGTAGGGTGGGTGGGTGGCCTCTATCCCACCCTCCATCCAGTAAAACATAAGCGAGGGTTTTAATTAAAAGTTGAAAAACATAAATAAACACAAAATAATTGCAAATTTTTAAGATTTATTCATACAAATTTTTCATTAATTTTTGATGATGTTTTACTGATTTAAGGGTGGGATAGAGGCCACCCATCCACCCTACATATACATATAAACTTTAATTCCTTATCGTCTCGCTGTATCCAAATTATTTCAGATTTTAATAGTTTTCTTTTTTGAGCTATGTTTCTTGTAAAATTTGATCAAATTTTTATTTTTAATTTTAGAAAATTTAAAATTTAAAATGTTTTTTTAACCTTTTTTTGTAAAGTTTAAATTGATTTATGTGAATTTTAAACAATTTTTCAGAAATTTTACACTTGATTTAACCGATTTCAATTGCTTTCCTTTATTTTTTAATTGTTTTAAGTATTTAGGTAAATGTTTACTTTTTTAGAAAATTTACAATTGGTTTAAGACAGATTTCAATTGTTTTTTTTTTCATTTTTATAAAATTTGAATTATTTTCAATGAATTTTCGATTCTTGAATGTTGTCGGCGTTTACTTGGTGGTACATTTTGATTAAAATTAAATAAAACAAAGTTAAGAATTTTTGATTGTTTTTTTAGAAAGTTTGTAATTGTCTCGTCAGATTTAAATTATTTTGTTTATGTTTTTTTTAATTTTAATTGTTTTAGGTGAATTTTCAAGTATTCTGTTCTTTTTTAATTAACAATTGTTTTTTTACACCTTTTTGTAAAATTGTAATTTTTTCAAGTGAATTTTCAAACTTTTTTTTAATTTACAATTATTTTTTGACAGATTTCAATTGTTTCTTTCAGTTTTTGTTTAGTAAAATTTCAATTCTTTTAATTGAACTTTCAATTATATTTTTTAGAAAAATTAACAAATTTTCAGTTTTTTTTAATGAAAATTTCAAATGTTTTAAGTGAAATGTTTTTTTTTTTAAGAAAACTTACAATTGTTTCATTTTGGACTTCAATTGTTTTTTCTTCAATTATTTTTGTAAAGAAAATCAATTGTTTCAGTGTTTTTTAGAAAATAGACAATTGTTTATGACAATTTCAATTATTTTTTTGTTGCTGTATTGTAAAATTTCAATTGTTTCAAGTGAATTTTTTTACTTGTTTATTAATTTACATTATTTTTTAACAAATTTGACATATATTTTTGTAAAATTTGAATTGTTATAATTGAAAACTCAAATGTTTCTATTTTAGAAAATGTACAAATGTTTTATTGAAGATTTCAATTGCCTTTTTTCTAGTTTTATTTGTAAAATTTTAATTGATTTAAGTGAATTGTTTTATGACATATTTCAATTGTTTTCTTCAGTTGTTTTGTTTGAAATTTTACAATTGTTTTAGATTTTAATTATTTTCTTTTTTTTCATTTGTTTTAAGTGAATTTTCAAATGTTATTTTTTAGAATATCTACAATTAATTTGAAACAAATTATAATTGTTTTTTTTACATTTTTCTGTAAAAATTCAATTGTTTTAAGTAAATTTTAAAATGGTTTTGATTTTTTACAAAGTGTACAATTATTTTGTGACAGATTTCAATTGTTTTTTTCAGTTTCTCTTTGTAAAATTTCAATTGATTTAAGTGAATTGTTTTATGACACATTTCAATTGTTTTCTTCAGTTGTTTCGGATTTTAATTATTTTCTTTCGTTTTTTTTTATTTGTTTTAAGTGTATTTTCAAATCTTATTTTTTAGAATATCTACAGTTGCTTTGAAACAAATTACAATTGTTTGTTTTTACATGTTTCTGTAAAAATTCAATTGTTTAAGTGAATTTTAAAATGGTTTTGTTTTTTTTTTTACAAAATGTACAATTATTTTGTGACAGATTTCAATCGTTTTTTTCAGTTTCTCTTTGTAAAATTTCAATTGATTTAAGTGAATTGTTTTATGACACATTTCAAATGTTTTTTTTCAGTTGTTTTACAATTGTTTCAGATTTTAATTATTTTCTTCCGTTTTTTTTTTTCATTTGTTTTAAGTGTATTTTCAAATGTTATTTTTTAGAATATCTACAATTAATTTGAAACAAATTACAATTGTTTTTTTTTACTTTTTTCTGTAAAAACTCAATTGTTTTAAGTGAATTTTAAAATGGTTTTGTTTTTTACAAAATGTACAGTTTTTTGTGACAGATTACAATTGTTTTTTCAGTTTCTCTTTGTAAAATTTCAATTGTTTTAAGTGAATTATTTTTTTTTAATTTTTGATAACCGTTACTACGTGGTAATCTATACTTGCAATTAATTAAAAAATTCACTCTAATTTATATTTGTTTTAAGTAAATTTTCAAATGTTTTTATTTAAAAAAAAATTACAATTGTTTTGTGAAATTAAGGATTGTTTATAGAAAGGCACATGGTCTATAAACAACCCTTAATATTAAAAATGTTTCACCACTTGATAAACGAGAACAAAATTCAACAAATGTTTTGTGAAAGATTTCAATTGTTTTTTCATTGAAAAATTTTAATTGTTTTGATTAATCCATTTTTAGTTTGTTGTTGTAAAATTTCAATTATTTCAAGTAAATCTTCAAATGTGTTTTTTATAAAATTTGCAATTCTTTTATGGTAGATTTCAATTGTTTCTTTTATATATTGGAACATTTCATGTATTGTTAGTGAATTTATAAAATGCTTTTCTTAGAAAATTTCCAATTATTTTGCGATAGATTTCAATTGTTCTTTTTAACATTTTTTTTTGTAAAATTTCAATTGTTTTAAGTGAATTTCAAATTTATAATTATTTTGACAGATTTTGAAATGTTTTTTTTTTATTTTTTTTGTAAAATTTCAATTATTTTAAATGAATTTACATAAGTTTACTTCTTTTAGAAAATATACAATTATTTAATCAGCGATTTCAATTGTTTTCTTCACTTTTTTTTGTAAAATTTCAATTGTTTTAAGTAAATTTCGAAATGACTGCTTTTAGAAAATTAACAATTGTTGTCGTAGATTCACATTGTTTTTTATTAAATTTCAATTGTTTTAAGTGAATTTCAAATTTATAATTATTTTGACAGATTTCAATTGTTTTTTCTACATTTTTTGTAAAATTTCAATTGTTTTAAATAAAGTTACATAAGCTTACTTCTTTTAGAAAATATACAATTATTTAATGAGAGATTTCAATTGTTTTCTTCACTATTTTTGTAAAATTACAATTGTTTTAAGTGATTTTCGAAATGAATGTTTTTAGAAAATTAACAATTGTTATCGTAGATTCAAATTGTTCTTTTTAATTTCAATTCTTTAAGAGAATTTCAAACCTTTTTTTTATTTACAAATGCCTTCACAGATTTCAATTGTTTAGAGTGAATTTTCAAAAGTTTTTTCTTTTTAGAAAATAAATAATTCTTTTATATCAGATTTCAATTGTTTTCTCAGTTTCTACATATATAATTTTCCCCAAACATTTTTTTTTGTAAAATTTCAATTGTTTTAAGTGAATTTCAAATTTATAATTATTTTGACAGATTTCAATTGTTTTTTTTCTACATTTTTTTTGTAAAATTTCAATTGTTTTAAATGAATTTACATAAGTTTACTTCTTTTAGAAAATATATAATTATTTGATGAGAGATTTCAATTGTTTTCTTCACTTTTTTTGTAAAAATTTAATTGTTTTAAGTGAATTTCGAAATGACTGCTTTCAGAAAATTAACAATTGTTGTCGTAGATTCACATTGTTTTTTTTAATTTCAATTGTTTTAAGAGAATTTCAAACCGTTTTTTCTTAATTTACAATTGTCTTCACATATTTCAATTGTTTAGAGTGAATTTTAAAAAGTTTTTTCTATTTAGAAAATAAATAATTCTTTTATATCAGATTTCAATTGTTTTCTCAGTTTCTAGATATATAATTTTCCCCAAAAAAAAACATTTTCAAATTCACTTAAGACAATTGAAATTTTACAAAGGAAAACTTGAAAAAAAAAACAATTGAAATCTAAATTTTGATTTTGTTTTATTTTTCATTACATAAAGGGTTTGATTGTTTTTAGCAGCAAAATCATCAACGATTAGTACTTAAAGTTATCATGTAGATGTAGGGTGGGTGGGTGGCCTCTATCCCACCTCCAATCAGTAAAATATAAGCGAGGGTTTTAATTAAAAGTTGTAAAATATAAATTAAAACAAAATAATTGCAATTTTTACAGATTTATTCATACAAATTTTTCTAATAATTTTTGATGATGTTTTACTGATTGTAAGGTGGGATAGAGGCCACCCACCCACCCTACATATACATATAAATTTCAATTACTGATCGTCTCGTATTTTAGAGTAAAGTTAATTACAAAACTTTTTTAATAAAAAAGAAATTTAAAAGGTGAATTTTTGAGTGAGTAAAAATTTGATGCAGATGGGCAGACTTTATATATTTAAATTAAATTAAAGTTATCATGTATATGTAGGGTGGGTGGCTGGCCTCTAACCCACCCTGCAATCAGTAAAACATCATCAAAAATTATTTGAAAAATTTGTTTGAATAAATCTATTAATTAATTTTAATTAAAACCATCACTTATGTTTTACTGATTGGAGGGTAGGTTAGAGAAACCCACCCACCCTACACATACATGATAGCTTTAATTCTATTCATTGTTTATTATATTTTTAGCTTTTGTCTATTTTTTTTTGTTTTACTAAATATTTATTCATTTATTTATTTATTAACGGTTAACACCTTTTACATTTAATTACACAAACATTAATAACAACAATATTCTAAACCAAATCACAAGCGAATAAACATATAAATATCGTTAAACTTGTATTTATAATTAATAAAAATCTACTGTAATAAACTACACTTACATCGTTCTAGCGTACTCTTGACCTACCTCACAAAACCATTGCTCAAACTAGCGTACTCCTGACCTACCATAACAAATTTTATAATAACTCAGCGTGCTCTTAACCTACCTTAACAAAATGTACAATAACCTCATTCAAGGTTGTACTAGACAAAACAATAATTTTATGCAACAGGTCAAGGTTACGCTGACTTAATATACAGTACATTAGGGTAGGTCAAGAGTACGCTGGGTCAATATATACCTTATTGGGATAGGTCAGGGGTACGCTAGCATATACAAATTTATTTTGCAATTAAAAATTTATTGAAGTTCTCCTAAGTTGAAACGTTAATGATAGTACGAGTCCATATGTACAGTAGGTGGAGAACTGAACATTGCATTAAATGTAAGAGATATCAACAAATATTTAAAAAAGCTGAAGTGTTAAGTGAAAGTTCTTCTTGAAAAATCTTAAGGGTTTTATTTATGACAATAAATGAATCGAATACTTTCTAAGAATAAATTGTATTATACTTACTAAGAACGGATTGTAATGCTCTCCCAACTTTTCGCATCCCTGTCTCATGTCACCAGATTGATGAATGTGCAGACCATGCTTTCCCGCCGGCAATCCTGTAAGGTTGCCCTTGATAAGAACCGGACCTGCCGGAGGGTGCCTTTGTATGAACACTATTTCCCCTTTCACCGGGCTTTCTCCATCCCCTTGTAAAACTGCGATAGCGGAAACCGCTCGGATATCCTAAAAAATAAAACAATTTATTATCATCAAGTGATACATACAAGATAAAACTGTATTATCTAACTTAACAACATCCCAATAGATAGAACGCACATTAAGAATTCTTCGTAATCACCTATTAAGTGACCTATTTATGTCATTTTGACGTTTTGAAACTTTTACTTGTTGCCGAAGGTGAGGGAACGAAACAATCAAGAAAACAATATAAAAATAGCGGACGGAGAACGCACGAATCAATAGCAATTAAGTTTCCGTTTCCTTTCACCGTCTTTCATTAAATCCAAATTGACAGTAATTAAAATTTTCCACGCAATGGAAATCCTGACAGAATGTTGCGTATCTCGCAACGAGTTAGAAACAACTAATTACTAGGTAATTTTGAATGTAATTATTGGATAGTAACATTGCATTTGCATGTGTTGATTTTTGTAATTGTTAGTATTAAAATTTACTACAGGGTCTCACAGAAAATTAAATTAGTAGAAAGGGCGCAAATGAAATTTTTTGGTATCGAAAAATAGGTGAAAAACCCCGGTGCCCAAACTAGTTAGATGTTGAAGATGCACCAAGTAAAGCTGATGAAGACGTAATAAAGGTAATCATTGATGCAAGTCTTCTTTGAGAAAACCCTAGTGCTAAAACTGGTTTGCAAAATTTGTTGATGAAGATTCACCAAATAAAGCTGATGAAGACTTAATAAAAGTAATAATTGATGCAAGCCTGCTAATAATAACTGAAGAGATAACTGAGGCATTAAATTTATCAAATTCGATTGTTCATGATCTTTTGAAACTCCTAGGTTTCATGTTAAAGCTCGACATATAGATTTCTCATGTTTATAGGGTAATAAATATTTGAGTATTTAGTGTTTAATAAACCAATATTCGAAAATCAAACAATCGCGTTATCTCAGTATTAACAATTGAATATTTTTTACTTACAAAATTAAACGGCTCCATGTAGACCTCGTACAGTTCACTCTGGATATTTTCTATGGCGGGATAAGGCTTGATCACCAACGGCCTCCTCCCCAAACCGGGAATGTTATAAAGGGCGGCTTGTACGCCCAACGCGGGCAACGCTGCAGATCTAACATTTTCCACCAAAACAACCATCAAACAAGACAACAATCCATAATGTACGAACATTTCGAAATCCAACTCTTAATGGCTGAGAATATCAAAAAGCAATCGATATTTATAGCAGAATCAAAAGATTTTAGATTTTAGGTTTCTGTATTAACAATTCTTCAACGTCAAATATTAAATTCTAGTTAGATTGCTGATGCCCTCAATTACTATTTCATGGTAGTTTTGGCCTTTTCAACTATTGGTTTTTGTATTTGTGGTGGTCAAAATTAAATCAAATTTTTAATCCAAATATTTTCCTTTTTTGGGGTCAACAATTTTGTTTATAAAATCCAAAATTGTTTTAAATGTATTAACTTTTGCCCATCAACGTATTTCTCCAATGTCAAAAAATTAGTGTACTTAGCATTGATATTTTTCCACCACCTACTTGATTTTTTCCTTCAATACAATTGCATGGGTAACGTAATAATCTTCACAAACACTCGACTCACTTATCGCCGATTAAATTATTGCTACCGACTAGCGCGATTCGTCCTTCGTCTAATAGAAGCACTCTATTGTCTGTCTACCCGCAAAGTAACGTCCGATCGTTCGATCGTCCCGGATATATAAACGACGCCCGTCACCGAAATGACATAAGTGCATCTTGGACGTGGTAGCGAAAAGAAAAAAGAACGCACGCTAGCCAGGGAGAGGAAGAGGGACGTTTTGTTTTTCTTGACCCCGAGGTGGGGTCTCGCCGGCTCAGAGGAGGAGGTCAGTCGAGGGGCACCTCAATTAAATCAATTTGTTTTACGACGCCGAGGAAATGACCGGCCGGAATTTTACAACGTCCGCTTTTGTCCGAACTAATTGGACGCAAAATACATGTTTTGACAAATTTCGGATTGTTTACAACAGTTTTTTTTGATTATAATTGGCACGATTTTGTATAACCATGACATACTGTTAATTTAATCAAAGACATAATACCAATTAAAACTTTCAAAGTTGAAGTACAAAAAAATGTGGTCAAAAATTTGTTCTTACTTCAAACTATTTAAATCTTTAACAAAACATTTTCATTATCATTCGAAAAAAAAAATCAAAAATTTTGATCAAGAACGAATTGCATATTAATATTTTTCAATAATATCGATTGTAGGTTTTGGGTAAAAATACTTTCCCCCAATGTTTAAGAAGTGATTAGATTCAGTAGATTTGTTTGTAACTATGAATTTTTTGAAGATCATGAAGTTGAGATCTTCAAAAAAAATTCATACTTTCGTACAACTACAAAAAAATCCAATTAATCTTAAGCACTTCCTAAACATTTGGGGGAAAGTATTTTAACCGAAACCAACAATCCGTTTGCCCAACCGGATGGTTGGCGCGAAGATGCGCCAATTTAACCTCGGCACGCACCGATGAGCACCGATAGGGTCGAGACGTTGCATAAATAATGACACCGCAATTTGTCGTCGCAATATTTGTGCGGGATAAGTAAACAGGCTTAATGGAGATGCAGCTAATTAATAATTTATGTTTTTTCTCGACTGCGCCGAGTCAAGGTGAAGAAGATTGAAATTACCAGTGTCGAGTGGTTGGTAAGTACTCGTAATGGGCGCATTTTCTATGTGGCCGACTTTAAATTTATTTCAGCGTTTTTTTCCGCGTTATGTAACAGTATCACGCAATTATAATTATGTAGATTATAGTTAATTGGTTTTAAGGATTATGATTATTTTTACGTGGCAAGGAGAAACAAGAATGTGTATTTAAAAGAAATAATTGCATTATTAATTTAAAAATTATATGAAAACTATCCACATCCAATGGCGTAAATATTGGCTATATGAAATATTGCTGGAAAACTTTTTAATTTACGCAATTTGTGAAGAAATTGCAAAATCAAATCATAGCTAAAGAATTCTAGAAATCAGAAAAAAAAACTGCTAAAATATTCTAGAATACTGAAAGACCACCGGTCGATAGCCAATGAAAAAACAAGAAGAAAACAAGAAGAGAAGTATAGTCGTATTATCAGATATATTCTAGAATATTCGAGGAAAAGGAAAAGAATTAATAATAATTAAAAATACGCAGACATTTCGTAATTTTACAATATTCGTTGTAGAATTACGAAACGTCTTCGTATTTTTAATCAATTGAAACTGCTTTAAAATTCAAAACATTAGACACATTAACATTGGATTTGTGTTAGATACGGAATGTGAAAATTACGTAGCGGATTTAAAAGTTGGAGTTTTAAGAGTCAGATTGTGATAAGACCGGAAAAAAAGTATTACAACAGAAAACAAAGGCATCACTGCGAGATGAAGGTAAATATTTTATTAACTGTTAAAAATTTTCGACATTTGATGAAATGCTACTCAAAAATTTAAGAAATCTCAAAGAAAAACAAAAACATTTTATATCCCTTGAATTTGTAGTAGAGAAAATGATTGAAACATTCAAAAATTTGGAAGTAAATTCTCGTGATTTGAAACCTGCAAGAACAGATACTCGAAAATTGAAGAAATTTTGATTACAGGAAATTTCTGAAGAAAATTCTTGTAGTTTGTAAAGAAAATTTATAATAAATTCTAGAAATTTGAAAGAAAAAATATTGAACCTTCTTAAAATCTTGTAAAAAATTCTAGAATACAGGAGGAAAATTCTAGGAATTTGAAAGAATAGTAATTAGTAATAAAAAATTCTAGTGATTTTAATTTCTAGTAACTTGAAAACTGAAGAACTCTAGAAAGGAAATTGCTGAAAATTTTTATAATTTTGAATTCTAGAAATTTTGAAGTTAATTAGAAGGTTCATTAAACACTTTGTTTTATGTCACTATTTTTATATTTCTCCAAGTGTCTAATTAACCTTCTAATTAAAATAAGAATGTTTCTTCACGGGTTAAGTAAGAATTTAATTCATCGTAATTTAGAAGTTTTTTTTTACATTTTATAAAATGGATAAAAACTTCTAAAAACCTTTTATTATTTTAGAAACTTCAAGAAATTATTGGAAAATTCTAGAACCGCAATCTGAAATAAATGTATAGTGGAAAATTCTCAAAAACGAAAGGGATATTCCTAAAAAAAACTCTAGCCAGAAATTTGGAAGATTTTTTTTATTCTCGAAAACTAATTTCGCAAATAGAAATTTTTCAGATTGTCGGAAAATTTTAGAAATATAAAGAATCGAGTGAAAAATTGTTTGGAAATTGTTGGGTAACTCCAACAGAATGAAAGAATATTTGCTGAAAGAAAACAGTGAAAAATTCTTAAAAAACGGATGAAAAAATCTTTAAAAAACTTTCAAAATATGTATCAAGAAATGCTGATAATCCTAGAATATTCAAGTAATTTTCTAAATAATTTCAAGAGAATGAAATTGTGGGATAAAAATAAATTTTAGAAAATTCTATTGGAAATTTTTAAAATATGTAAAAAAAATATAAGAAAAACGCGAAAAACAAAATGGCGACGCTGAAAACTCCAATTGTGGAAAATTAGATTGCTTAGAAAAATTGTAAAAAATTCACCTCTACTCGCATTAGTTTATAAATATCAAAATGCATCTTCAATTAACAAATGTTTGATATTACAATTAAACATTTTTTATTACGATTAAATATTTGAGATATCATGGCGAGAAACAAAATGGCGACACTCAAAACTCAATTTATAGAAATCAAATTGCTTTCAGCGATTTGAAAAATTTTAAAAAATTCACCTTCACTAGGATTGGTTTCAAAATTTTAAAATCCATCTTCAATTAACATATTTATGATATTACAATTAAACATTTGAGGTATCATGGCGAGAAATAAAATGGCGACACTCAAAACTCAAATTGTGGAAAATCAGATTGCTTTCGGCGATTAGAACAATTGTAAAAAATCCACCTCCGCAAGGATTAGTTTCAAAATTTCAAAATCCATTCCCAATTCACATATTTTTGATATTACAATTAAACATTTGAGGTATCGTGGCGAGAAACAAAATGGCGACCCTCAAAACTGTAATTGTGAAAAATCAGATTGCTTTCGGTGATTTGAAACATTGTAAAAAATCCGCCTCCACAAGGATTAGTTTCAAAATTTCAAAATCTATCCTCAATTAATATATTTTTGATATCAAAATTAAACATTTGAAGTATCAAGGCGAGAAACAAAATGGCGACGCTCAAAACTCAATTTGTGGAAAATCAGATTGCTTTCGGTGATTAAAACAATTGTAAAAAATCCACCTTCACTAGGATTAGTTCCAAAATTTCAAAATCCATCCTCAATTAACATATTTTTGATATTACAATTAAACATTTGAAGTATCATGGCGAGAAATAAAATGGCGACGCTCAAAACTCAATTTGTGTAAATCAAATTGCTTTCGGCGATTTGAAACATTGTAAAAAATCCACCTTCGCTAGGATTGACTTCAAAATTTCAAAATCCATCCTCAATTAACAAATTTTTGATATTACAGTTAAACATTTGAGATATCATGGCGAGAAACAAAATGGCGACGCTCAAAACTCAATTTGTGGAAAATCAGATTTCTTTCGGTGATTAGAAAAATTGTAAAAATTCCACCTCCACAAAAATTAGTTTCAAAATTTTAAAATCCATCCTCAATTAACAAATTTTTGATATTACAATTAAACATTTCGGGTATCATGGCGAGTAACAAAATGGCGACACTCAAAACTCAATTTCTGGAAATCAAACTGCTTTGACTCCTGTTCGCATTTTTTATCGTCTATTTCTTATCAACCATCATCATTAATTGACAAATACTGCTGACAAACAAAACAAAAACAAAAACAAAATGACAGATGACAGATGTCAAATGACAGATGAACAAATGACAGATGAACAGATGAACAGATGAACAGATGAACAGATGAACAGATGAACAGATGAACAGATGAACAGATGAACAGATGAACAGATGAACAGATGAACAGATGAACAGATGAACAGATGAACAGATGAACAGATGAACAGATGAACAGATGAACAGATGAACAGATGAACAGATGAACAGATGAACAGATGAACAGATGAACAGATGAACAGATGAACAGATGAACAGATGAACAGATGAACAGATGAACAGATGAACAGATGAACAGATGAACAGATGAACAGATGAACAGATGAACAGATGAACAGATGAACAGATGAACAGATGAACAGATGAACAGATGAACAGATGAACAGATGAACAGATGAACAGATGAACAGATGAACAGATGAACAGATGAACAGATGAACAGATGAACAGATGAACAGATGAACAGATGAACAGATGAACAGATGAACAGATGAACAGATGAACAGATGAACAGATGAACAGATGAACAGATGAACAGATGAACAGATGAACAGATGAACAGATGAACAGATGAACAGATGAACAGATGAACAGATGAACAGATGAACAGATGAACAGATGAACAGATGAACAGATGAACAGATGAACAGATGAACAGATGAACAGATGAACAGATGAACAGATGAACAGATGAACAGATGAACAGATGAACAGATGAACAGATGAACAGATGAACAGATGAACAGATGAACAGATGAACAGATGAACAGATGAACAGATGAACAGATGAACAGATGAACAGATGAACAGATGAACAGATGAACAGATGAACAGATGAACAGATGAACAGATGAACAGATGAACAGATGAACAGATGAACAGATGAACAGATGGCAGATGACCTATACCAAGTGACAGATGACAGATGACAGATGACATATGTATTTTATCTGCCTAACAATTTCACTGACTTTGTTGATATTACACTATTTTGTTTAAATTTCCTAGATGTATCACGAAGTTAACGCCTCAATCATCAATCAATTCGTTTTACTGACATTTAAGTCTTTTACAAACCTGTCGAAACTTTTAGTATGTGTCAGGCATCAATTGTCATTTATTAACTATCGTATTCTATCTGTCAACTTTTATCTACTCTATCAGTCAATACAAAATCCAGTTTCACATGAATTATTATTTTTTAATTTATAAGATTTATCTGAGTCTGTGATAATAAATGACAAATGACAGATGATAGATAGAATATTCAAGTAGAGAATTCCAAGAGAATTAAATTGTCGAATGAAACAGAAATTTTAATCATCATAAATTCACAAATAATTACTGATATATGACGGATGATAGCCTACAGCTGACAGATAACAGATGACAAATGATAAATGACAGATGACAGATGGTAGATGACAGAGACAAATGACAGATGAGAGATAACAGATGACATATGGCAGATGCTAGATAGCAGATGACAGATGATATATGACAGATATCAAATGACATATGACAGGTGACAGATGACAGATGACAGATGGCAGACACAGATGACAGTTGACATATTTATTTTCTCTAACAATTTCACTCCCTTTGTTAACACCACACTTTTTTTGTTTAAATTTCCTAGATGTTTCATAAAGTTGACGCCTCAACCATCAATCAATTCATTTCACTGACATTTATGTCATTTACAAACCTATCGAAACTTTTAGTATGTCACGCATCATTTATTAACTATCATATTCGATTTGTCAACTATTATCTACTGCATCAGTCAATTTAATTTTTAATTTATAAGATTTATCTGAGTCAGTGATGATAAATGACAAAAGACAGGTGATAGACAGAATATTCAAGTAATTTTCTAGATAATTCCAAAAGAATTAAATTGTCGGATCAAACTGAAATTATTAATCATCATCATTAATTCACAAATAATAACTGACATTTGACTGATGATAGCCTACAGTTGACAGATAACATATGACAGGTGACAGATGACAAATGGCAGATGACAGATGAGAGATGGCAGATGACAGATGACAGAAACAGATGATAGATGAGAGATGACAGAGACAGATAACAAATAGCAGATAGCAGATGGCAGGTGAAAGATGACAGATGACAGATATCAAATGACAGATGACAGATGACAGATGAAAAATGACAAATGACAAATGACAAATGACAAATGACAAATGACAAATGACAAATGACAAATGACAAATGACAAATGACAAATGACAAATGACGAATGACAAATGAGAAATGACAGATGACAAATGACAGATAGCAGACAAGGATGTTAATACTTAAAGGTACTAGTAATGACATTTATCATATCACCTGGCATCTGCCAACTCTTATTTGTCATCTGTGATCATTTATATCTGTCAGTTGTCATTTATGTCAACCGTCAATCTGTCAGTTGTTTGCCATGTTGCTTTAATTATTTAATCTGCCTTCTGTCATATGTCATCTGCCAACTCTCATCTATATCAATCTGTCACATAGTTACCATGTGCCGTTTTCTATCTTCTACATATTTGTTGTTTATCATCTGGAATTTATCGTTTCTTGTATTTGACACTAATGTCACTCTGAAATGTCAACCCTTTTCCACATAACATATGTTAGTAAATACTTGTCATTTTGACATATGACAATGTGAATGTCTTGTGTCAACCTGTCATAACTTTTAATATGTGTAATTTATCATTTGTCATCCATCAGCTGTCATCTTTTTTAAACTGTCAACAGTTATCTATTTCATGAGGCAATCGATGATAGATACAGTTTTTCAAATAAATTGATATTTTTAAATTTATACTGTTTAACTGAATCTATGAATAGATAGACAAGAAATGACAGGTGTCAGCTGATAGGTGACAAATGGCAATTATCGTATAACCGTTGACAGAATACTAAAGTTAAAAAAACTGATTATGTGATGTTTAATAATTGACAAATAATAAATTGCATGCGATAGATGAATATGACAGATGATATAACTGACCACTGATAGCAAATAAGAGTTGTCAGATGCCAGGTGGCACGATAGATGGCAGTAGTACTACTTTTAAATATTCAATTCTGAATATATATAATAAAGAATGCTAAATATTCCTACAAATCTGTAAAAAATAAAATAATTGCAGAATTCTCAAAGGATGATGAAAAAAAATTAATTTTTGATAGCTGGATAATTTTAGAGATTACAAAAAATGTTTGGACATTCTAGAATAATCGAGTAAGTAAGTTTTCTAGTGAATTTCGAGAGAAAGTTCTAAGAAAATTAAACAATCATTTTTGAAAAATTCCAATAAGATAAAGTAAGAAACAATAAAGAAATCTGTTTGATTTCCTGCTTGTACTGGAGGACTCTTTTAGAGGTATGAGCTTGATAGATGAGATTTACACACAAACTGTCCTGTTCTTCAAGATTCACATATAATATAAAAATGTCTTATAGAATCAATATAGCTTTTCGGGTGGCCTTATTATCTATTTTGAAGTTTGAAAAAGTTTAAAAATATTTCTACAAGTAACCATGGAAACGTTTAGACAATTTTGTTTTGCAAATGATGTACAGGCAGAACCGAAATGTCAGTGTCTCAGTGAACGTCAGCTGGAGAAGGTTTGCGAAATTTCAAGTCGATGCCGAAATTCACGTTGAAAATTTTTTGTGCCCACCATAAGCCCAGGGTGACCACCGGAAATGTCTGAGGTTTGTCAGAAAAATAAACATTATACGCTATTAAATATTCAAGCTTCAAGAATGTTCTAAATGATCACACCTTTCATGTTTTCGATTAAGTTTACTAAACATTTTAGGCGTTGATTAATCGCCTCGATAAAATCGAGAACGAGATCCGCATGCTCCTGATGCTGCAAAAGAAGCCTCAAGACTCAAAGCCTCGCAAAAATTCTACCGAGCAGAAGAGATCCCGTAATTGCAGACCTAAGAGTGCTGTAGATGTAACGAGGTAAACATTTTCAATTTTATAGATATGTAATAAAAAATCGTGAAATATCCAAAGTTTAAAAATATTCATACCATTAAATTAAACTTGATGAGCTTTATCCTTCCAGAAATGTAGTCCAAACTCAACAGAAAAAACGACAAAATCATTCAAATAAACGCAGGTCTATAAGCTCCAGTGGAATTTCAAGGTCAGTATTACTTCGATTTTATAAGCAGCTCAATAAATTCTTTATTAAATAGTCATTAATCACAAGAATGACTTTTTAAACATCAATCTTGGCTTTTGTGAAATGTACAAAGTAGATTTTAACGTTTTGAAGAGATTACTAAGAAGATTTTGTAATAGTTAGCAAATTATGCATACTTTTAAAAATATAAAAACCATTATGGTGTCTTAAGCAGCTGTACTGATGAGATACAAAATAGATCTGTGGTTTTTATTAACAGGGAAATAATAATTCAATATTTAAGTCTAAAAAAATATATACCTCTCTAAAATATGATGAATCCAAAAAATCATCGCCATTTTAACGTTTAGACAGACTTCAAGCTCTCCATCACCACCAACGTCTCCTGGCCGAGAATCACCTGTTCGATCTAAATCCAGATCAACGCAAAAGAGTAAGAATCGTAGCGGCAGCAGAGGATCGGGGAAAAAAAGCGCTAAACGTTTGAAGAGTTACTAAAAACCTACAATAAGAAATTACCGTTATTTACTTTGTAGATGAAAATAAGCATACGAAAGTTGTACAAAATCAAACTGAACCAGTAATGCGTAAAGATGTCAAGAATGACAATTGTGAGAAGAAATCTTCAGAAATGGTAAGTTTAGTTAACCAGAAAGGTTAAAAGAAATAAAATAACTACAATGATATAAAATAAATTGTAAGAAACAGTTTCTGTGGAGAAAGTGATTACAAGTTATTTTATATTGCATCATCTTCACGTAATTCATCAAACAACATTAATTATAATGAATTCATTTTGTAAATACTAAATTAAAACACTTATTATGTTTGGGTTTAGTATTTATATCGTGAGTTACTACTACGTAGTAACTGTAGTAACCATCTTTATGATCGAATCAGTTTTGGTAAAGCATTAATAAATTTCTTTATACTCTTTCAAATTTATCTAATTATAATTAATGGCTTATTGACATTTCCTCTGTAGAAAATAGGTTTTGAAATGGAAAAACGAAAAATATTAGAGGAAGAAGTGTTCAGCCTTAAAGAACTCGTTGAAGAGCTAAACACGAGCAGATCAACAGCACTCACCGTTTGTCAGCAATGGCGCGATAAATACAACCTCTTAAAGTCCCATAAGTGCTCGTGCAAACAAACCTGGAATGACTTCAAAACAGAAAACGCTCAACTAACCGCCACCTTGGAAGAAGAACGCGCTAAACTCCGAAAGGCCATGGGCGACCTACAAAATTCGGAAGCGCAGTTACAAAGTTACGTGCTGGCATGTAAAAAGTATGATGATCTTCTCAACGCCAACAAGGAGAAGAACAGATGTTTGGAAGCATTAACTACAGAGAATAAAGCGCTGATGAGCCGATATCAGGCAGTTACTCAAGAACTGGAGGTGATGAAAGAAAAATACGAACAGCTCCAAAACACCAACCAGACGTTCGCCAAGGACGTTCTTAACAGGTGCAAATGTTTCGAAACGGCTACAGCTAAAGCTGATAAGAATTTGCAACGCGTTAAAGCCGAAAATGAAAAATTACAAGCGGTAAGGTTTAATGATTTAATTATTTTTAGATATTTTATTATATATTCTAGGCTTTAAAAGAGTTAAAAGAATCGAAAAAAGACAACGAAGCCAAAACGAAAAAGGAAGTCGAAACGAGCTGTACGTTACGCATGGAAATAGATCGCTTGCAGAACATCATCAATACATCCAAGGAACAAGAGGGTGTGAAATTAAAGGAAATCGCCGAGTTGAAGAAAAAGTTGGAGATTGCGAAAAACGACGGTTTTCAAGAGTTGACGAAAATGAAGAAGAAACTCGCCGAGATGAAGGACGAGAGGGAGCAGAGTCGGTGCGAGATGGCGAAGCTTAGGGAGGATATTGAAGCGCTGTCAAAATTTAAAGAAGCTGAGAAGAAATTTGAAGAAAGTGCGAAAAAGACAAGTTGTGGGTGTGCGAAAAAATTTAATGCTGAGAGGGCTAAGATAAAGGAGAGGATGAACGCTTTGCAAAAGGAGGCGAAGGAAAAGGAACGATGTGTTACGGAGAAGTATGATGTATTGAGTAATAATTACTAGTGGTTAAAAATATCCTTTTATTCAAACAGAAATATATTGAGTAGTTGATTATAAATAGGTATAGGTAGGTATAGTATAGGTTTAAAAAGCAGAATAAACCATTTGTTAAGCCCTTGATCTACAATCACAAGTGCGACTCGTATACAATAAACACGTGTCTCGTGGTGTGTCGCATCTAAAACACGCAATCAGACGAGACAAAGTAGATCAAAGGGTTAATATCATTTTGAAGACTTGATATAAAAAAATATATTTTTTTTTAAACTAATAACTAAAATTGATTTAAAGGTGTAACAATATTCAATGCCAATTGGATGAAGCGAACCAGCTGCTGAAGGACACAGAAGATCGTTTGGAACTGGAAAACGGGGAGCTTCGTGCTTTAGCGGAAGAACTGACGGCCATCATTTTGAAGCAGAAGAACCGCATAGAGGAAATGGTGAGCCTGAGTAATAAGCATAAGGAAACAGTCGATGCTCAAAGCAGGGCCGTCGAGTGCAAGGTGAGTACTTGATCTTGGGCGTCCCAAAATTTGCGTAATGTAATCGGTCGCAGTGTGCGTAGAATCAAGAGCTGGCCGCCGCTCAGGAGGAGCTCATGGGATTAAGGAAGCAATATGATGATTTGGAAAGGCATCTGCAGAATCTCTCGTCTTCCATGCAGAACGACATGATGGTCAATAGGTGTAATATGGAGCGCGAAATGGATGAGTTGAAGTAAGTTTATGATTTTCATAATAATAATTTAAACCAAGAATATGAGTAATTTTAATCTTCAAAAAATTATGATAAAAAAACCTTGAAATTGTATTACCACGTTGTTTACTCTTTCCAATCATACAAAAAATTACGAACGCGTCCTCGTGCGTACTTCAAACAAAAAATTATATGCGTAAAGCAGGTCACAATCTTACCTATTTTTGGCCCCGCCCGGCCGTCATCCGATGACTGCATCCGTCCTTCCTTGCCAGAATAAAACCATCAAATACATCTTCTTTTTTTGTGTGTGTACGATCCCATTTGAGCGATCACGTTCTGGCGATTATTCCATTTTTTTTTTCTCTCATGCTTCGTTGATCACCCGAATCTTTGGGAACTCGCTGCAGCTACTTGTAGAATATTCATCAGGGTCAACAGCTAAGCACATATGTCAAGGATACATTAAAATAACAATTACATTACTTTAATATCGTCTAAAGCAATCTACTGCATTTCAATTAGCAATTTAATTGCATCAATCTTGTCCATAAAAAAAATGTGAGCGAATCGATGTTGTGCATTAACTTTCAGGGTTTTTTAAAGATTTTTAAAGATCTCAACATGTTTCAAGAAATTGAACTCAATTAGGGTTTACCTTTACTAAAATTTGATATTTAATATTTTAGCAAAATGTTGGAGGACGAAACGCACAAGCTGCGTGTGAAGGAAAAGATCATCGAGGATCAAGCCAACACGATATCCCAGTTCAGGAAGAAGTTGGCCGAAAAAGACGACAACGTGGCTATGCTTTACAAGGAGCTAAACTGTCACAAAAGAGAAAAGAATGAAATGAACATAAAAATTGCGGTAAATAACAAAAATATATACAAACTAATTACAATTAAAGATGTATAAATAGAAAATTAATAATAGTTTTAACAGGTATAATAAGAAATCAAGTTTTTTTGTTAAATCAAATTTATCGTGTAAGATTGTTTCGTTCCACATTCGTGGAATTAATGAAATTTCAGTCTCATCAAAACACAGTAATCATTATATATATATTTTTTTATGATTTTCCGCAAAAATTATAGAAAATTTACATACAAGAGCGTGATGTCATCGAGCCCAAATAAAGGCCCTTAATGACCTTCGACCTTTGTTGCTGCGGTCCGCCCACGCGGCCCACGGAACGGAAATTACCCCCGCGGCCTAATCTTCATTAAAAATCTCGCACGAGCACGCACTATAAAATGTACGCAAAATTACGACGATTTATTCAAATGCGTCCTCATTCCCAATCCTTTGAACGAATCACCTTCCCCGCGGACATGACAAACCTGAGCGATTGTCACGTCGCGTGATGACATGTTCGGCACATTGTAATCACAGAAATTTGCAGCGGAAAATTGATTGAGTTAATTGCCATTATGCAATAAATTATTAAATCCGCCGCTGTTTTTCCTTCAGCCTTCAATCATCGGCTCGACATGAAAAAAAATGTTTTGTTTACGACCATCCCGATGATTGGTTCCATTTGCAATGTATATATTATTATCGGATCTTTATGTATTGTCATTACCTTCGCAAAGAACCTTCATTATATTTATTGAACTATCAATAGATTGATTTAATCACCATACCAATAAAATAACTAAAAATAACATCATTATCATCCTATATACAATTCACAAACATACACATACAATAATTAGAGCTAACAAATTCAATCCTACATTAGTCTAACATGAGATCATCTTACTTAACACTAGGTGTTATACATTAAATATTTAAAATAAATTTTCAGCAACTAAACGAAGACTTCATGCGCGCAAAGAATGATCTCTGCCGTCAGCAGGTGATCATGGAGAACCTGGAGAAGAAGCTGGTCCTCCAGCATCGCGAATGGGAGCTGCAGGCCGAGTTCCAAGTCAGGGAAAAGGAGAAGGCCTTAACTGCCGCCCACTTCGCCACGGAGAAACTGATCGAGACCATGAACGACTTCCAGAGGCAGACGGAGTCCCAGAATCAGGTCAGGAACGCGCTGGCCGCCCTCCTCCAGGAAAAGGACGACAAGCTCCGGTCGGCTGTTATGCAGGTACGGATTGATCGATCGCGTTCGCGTGCCGATTTCTCAGGTTAACGAATACCACAGATTAGTTCGCTGACCTATGACCCGGAAATGGTGATGCGCGTAGCCGAGAAACGCGACCTGGTCAAAGTTGCCAGGCCGAAGAACGACTCGACCGACAGCAATGATTCTTTCGCGTCCTGTAGGGGTTCGTTCAGACCGGATACTCTAACATCCGTAAGAAAATTTATTTAGAAATTATCTAAAGGAATCGGAATAACATAAACATTATACTACAATAAAAAGTTATATTTACATTTAAAAAGATTACTTTTTCTTAGTTAAAGTCTTCAAGCGAATCGACCCGTACGAACAAATACATCCCTGGTGTGTGGTATCAAATCAACTCCTCTTCAAAAGAAGACATCACTGAGGAAATTGAAGTTGAATATCCAGCTGATTGCTGCTGTGTATCCGAATCTGGACCTTTCAACAATACAGGAGCCCATCTTCAAGATGATTTCGGAATAGCACAGAGACCAATTTTAAGATGTGGTTGTAAACCCGTTTGCAAATGTGTTTTAAAATCTGAGAACTAAAACTTTTTAACCTCAAAAAATAATAATGAAAATTTAATTATTGAAGACTGAAGAACTTTAATAACCAATCAATCGTTTCTGTGATATAACCTGTCAACGTAAATAGCGATATTTATATTAATTTTAGTTATTTTTAACGTAATAAATCGTTTGCAATTTATTTATGTTTCTTTTTCTAACCAGGACTCATTAAATTAAGAATACCGCAGTGAATTTATATATTAAATCAATATCACATACACAATATGAGAGTAATTACAACATTGAATTTACTGTAATAACAAAGAATCGTAAATTGTATATACTTACATTTTTATAGTAGTTTTAGAAAAGTTTTAAAAAAATTTATATTCAAAAACAACCATAATATAATTATACTGTCATCTACATGACAATATTTAAAACTTTATTGTAAAAATTTACCATAAAAATTCTGCGCCATCTATGAAATAAATTATAAACCTCAAAATTTTATAAAAAAATAATAATTAAATAATTTTCTATATAAATATATATTTATTTCAAAAATAGTACAAAAGTTTTATAGCAATTTCCTATGGTACAAAATTATACCATCTATCTAAAATAATTTAAACATTACAAAAGAAAACGATCAGAAGTATATCATCTTCATACCGTTGTTTGATCTTTAATTACATTTTCTATGGTTATCTATTTGAACAACAGTGATACCTATGTGGTAAAACTTTAAGTATAACAACAGTTTTCTTTAATATCAACACATCAACACATTTTTACTGGCAAAATAGAGACAAAACATCAAACTGTCTCTATTTATGTTTTAAATAAGTTTAGGTTATGCACACATGTTTTGATTACAATTTAGAAAAATGGAAAGCGACAATAAAAGAAAACCAGAAAATAATTTCAATAACTCTGAAATAAATGAAGAAAAAAGAGTAAAATTAGAACGCATCGACAGTGAGACGAATGTAAATAAAGAGTGTAACACAGACGAAAATTTAAATAATGATGATGTAAAACCTGAACTACTAATAAAACAAGATGTAACAAATAATAAATGCGAGATAACTGAAAGTAAAGAAAATGAAACAAAGTTGCAGAATAACAATCGATTAAGTTTAGAAGGTATCCCGACAACAAAATCCGATGGCACACCAATTTTATTCAACGGAGTGGAAATTACAAAACTCACAAAGTCTCAATTGAAAAAATATAAGCGCTGCCTTAAGTGGGAGGCCAGTAAGAAGGAGAAACGTGCGAAGGAGCGACTTAAAATAAAAAATAAAATTAAAGAGGCGAAGCTTAACAACATGCAGCTCGGACCTAGCAGGAAAGTTTTGAAAAAAATCACCATGGCTAAGAGTTCTTGCAAGATTAACATTGTCATCGACATGAGTTTCGATGACCTGATGATTAATAAGGTAAAATCAATACATAATCTGATTTACCGCTGATTTTTATTTTTATTATTTTTCAGGATATTGGTAAGGTAATTAAACAAACTTTAAGGGTATACACAAAAAATCGAAGATCCTTACGACCCATGCAGCTGCACGTGACAAATTTTGATGGAAAAGTTAAAGAAGAAATGGCGAAACACGATGGTTATGAGAATTGGGATATCAATTTCCATAAGGTTTCATATCTCGATGTGTTTCCAAAAGATAAATTAGTGTATTTGAGCAGTGAAAGTGAAAATGTAATCACTAAATTGGAAGAGGATAAAGTTTATATTATTGGTGGTTTAGTTGATCACAATTCTCATAAGGTAATAATTATCTTCATTAATTATGTTTTGCTATTATTAATATGTATCTTTTATATGATTTTAGGGCATTTGCCATAAGAAAGCTGTAGAACAAGGCATAAGCCATGGACAATTACCAATTAGTGAATATTTTACATTTCAGCATAGAAAAGTATTTACTATTAATCAAGGTACACTTTTCTTACTTTTATCTCTAATAGTATATACATTATTACAAGAATAATCATACCAAAACATACCAAAATTGCAATGAATTGATTCAATTTAATCAACTTATTTCCATAGTTTCATTTTTATTTTTATTGCAACTAAACACTTTACAATTGTAATATATTTATTTAAGATAATGAATTTATCATCACAGTTCAAATTTTTATATCCTTGCAGTGTTTGAAATTTTGCTGGAAGTTTCACAAGGAAAATCCTTTAAGGAAGCATTTGAACTGGCACTACCTAAAAGAATCAACATGCAACCGACTGAAAATGAAACAAATGAGGATTCCAAAAAAGCAGAAGAAAATGAAAAAAAAAGTGTGTTAACAGCTTGTTAATTTTTATTATTAAAAATAGTTATTTTAATTTATTGAAATGTTTCATTAAATTTTCATTTGGTTTTAAAAATCGGTTTAAGTATATTTTATCATTTTAGATAATTATTTAATTTAAATATAAAGTATTACAAACCATCATATTAATTATTTCTTGTGAAGAACTCTTAGTGATGGTTGAAGATAAACTGAATTTTTATGATGGCCACAGTAATAAGAAAAGTATATCTATAGTTTCCTGCTGTTTATATATATACAGTTATTATTAAAAAACCAAAGTGTAGATTTTGTGTAGTGTTTTAAACCATAGACAACAGATTAACCATAAACTATTTAGAAGCAAATAGAATAGAACCATAAATTTTGCTCTGTAACATGTATGCCAACATACAGAAATTAAAATGTGTACCAGTTTTGATTATTAGTATCAAAAGTTTTGCCAACTGTATTTAATATAGAAACATAGTGGTATACATTAAAAGGTATATAATTCTTCTATTGAATATATGTTTAAAGAAACCAACCCCGTGAATTAAAAACTCTTTTCAAAATTTCTAGATTAAATTATTGACTTAATATCACCTCGTTTATTGGATGAAAAATTGACTAACAAGCAGTGATGTAATTGTACCAGAAAAAAGTCCCTAGTCGTGGTTATGTCATAAGGGGAGGTTAAAAACTTTTGAGATGGTTGTGAATTTGAGAAACGGACGAATTTTACATAAATTTTGGATTACCTGTGATCCCTTTAAACTGGTAGGTGCATATAATAATTGTAAACACCTTTTTCCACACTAACAATTTTTAGGTTAGTTACAATACATTTTCCTTAAGATAACAACACACTTATTTTTAATAATACTTCTGTAGCAACTCATTTCTATTGAATTTATAAGTATAATTAATAATTTGTAAATTTTCTGTTCGATTAATTACCCATTAAACACATATTTGTCTACCAAACAAGTTTGTTTGTGTCTTATTTATTTCATTAATTACATACAACTATTCACTTTTCTATACAATATACAATTTAATAAAATTTGCTATTATTTATTTTAGGTTCTATGCAGAAATGCAACGACAAGCAGCACCCGGCCTGCTGAAGCAGTGTTTGTGGAAAAGATGCTTGAGACTCCAATTATTGCAGTTACAGACCGAGACAACGTTGACATGATCGGGCCACCTGATCCGGTCTCAAATTTACGACCTATCCTCAGAAAAAGGTGTCTACATGAAACAGAATTACAACAAAAGTTAAGACAACTTCAGGATGAGACGCACGCTTGGAACCAAAAATTTTGGGCAGAACACAATATAAAGTTCATTGAGGTATATTGTAATTTAATATTAATAATAGTTAATATATACAATTTATCAGTATTGTGGTGATGGCAAACAATAAACCGAAATAAAATTTAATTAAAATTAAATATATAATTTTTTAGGAAAGGAAAAAGTTTGTTAAAAACTACTTGCAAAAACTGGGAGAAAGCAGGGCTCTTAGCGCTGATGAAATGAGTGGTTTTTATAAGCAATTCCTTGATGAAAATTGGAAGACGCACGTCAACTACAACATACAGTGGTACAAAAAGAACTTCACCCTCCTCTTCCTAGCATTACGGACCAGTTTACCGCAAAGTTTACACTTTGTGTCTAGGAACAATTAGGTAAATATTATAAAATATTATATTAATATCAAAATTTTAAGGTTAAATAATAATCAACATGAAGGCTGCAACACAAAAACAAAATTGCATCATCAAAGTCAATAACTCCATGCCAAAACATTTGACAAATTTTCAGCTCAGTCAAATGTAAAATGTTGTCTCTAAAAATTTATCTCATTATTCATCTAATAATATCATCAGTATTTTCTGAAATAATTAATGTATCAGTGAACAGAAACTATAATTTACACACACAACTGGCAAAAATCAAAACGCATGTAGTTTTCCATAAATCCGGTACTGACAACCATTCCACGTATACATATCTAATAGATTCAGGGGTAGAATTCTACAATATAGTATTCACAAATCAGGATGGAGTTGAATTGTTTCACCAAAGAAATGGAAACCGTATCGATGTGTTTTACAATGAACAGTTTGTAAACAATCAGGATGTAATTTTAAATGTGGAGGAAGTGCAGCTTTATCAAATTAATCCCATCTTTAAGAAACAAATATTTGGAGTGTTAGAAGCCGTGTGGTATGAAGGAAACATTAATTATTATTCACCATATAGAACACTTGAATGTACCACGGCATTTTCATTTGATGGTGCATTTGAAGTTGATGTCAAGCCTACTTTTATGAATCATGATTCTGCATTGTACTACAGTAAAAATGTACAGCCATTTGCAAAACAATTAATTAGAATTGACTTTTTCTTGAAAGAACCCTTATTTGCTGCTATAAATTTAGAAAGGAAGATCGATGTATCACATTTTGGTTTTATTACAGTAACAGATGAAATACATTTAAAAAATACTGGTAAATATAAGTGATTAAAAGAAATTAGATTAATTACAACACAACAATTTTATTAAGTGTATTATTGATTAAAATATAATCAGTACTTATCTTAGCTTAATATATTTTTTATTAATTTTTTAGGTGCTGACATGTACGGGCCATTTAAATTCGCACCCAACGATTGGATGTACACCCACCTGCCAGCATCAGCAGAAAACGTAGTATTGTTCGATGAAATAGGATTAATATACAACTACGAAGTCCATGAATACATAACTCACAAAACCCTCCAGTTCAAAAGCCGCTACCCTCTGCGAGGTGGTTGGCAGACCAGATACACCCTCACATATGCAGTACCTGCACACGAATACCTCACCCACACCAATCAATCCACCTTCCAATTATCAATGCGTATTTTCGATCACATCCTCAATGATGTTATAATACATGCGTTCACCACGAGAATAATCCTTCCTGAAAACTGCCAGAACATAAAACAAGACATCCCTCATCAGCATTACACAGAGATGGAGCTTTCAATTACTAATCTGTGTAGTGTCGGAAGACCGACTGTTGTAATTCGAGGAAGAGATGTTGCTGAAGGTGATCAAGACCTTTTTACAATTACGTATGATTTTGAGCAAGTTAACTTGCTACGAGTTCCGTTGAATCTGGTGCTTTATTACTTTATCATTTTGGTATCAATTATTACCTCCATACGGTTACCTGGGTTTTTCGCACTTACCTGCAATTCTGGCCCGTGTTGTAAATAATTTATTTTGTGATTTAGCCTAGGTTTAGTGTACATTGTTGTTAATAAATGTTTTCAAAATAATGACTTATTATTATTTAATTAATCTAAAAAGAATGAATTAAATCATGAATTAATAATATTTATTTTTTTTATTTTTAAATCAATTAACAATGGTAAATAAGAATTTATTTAATATTGATAAAATATTTAATTCAACAAGGATTTTATACAAAATTTGTACAATATTAATACAAAATAATCATTCAGCGTTCATTAACAATGCATCTTTGCTTTTCTGTAAAAACTTTAGTGATTTTGTTTCGTTCTTATTGGCCTTCTTAATAAAATCAGTTACTAGGTTATTTAACATATTCCACTGCATTTTATTCAGATGTTTTAATTTACATTTATTCGCATTAACATCGCGCATTTTATTTTCTTTCACCATAAATGTTTTCAGTTGAGAAATTGAATCAATAGATTGTATCACATTCTTAATAGGTAAAGAAGAATTGTTTTTGTTGTTCTTTAGAGATTTTTTAGGTTTAACATCCACTTCTGTTTCATTGTTTTCAAGTGAGAAAATGGGTTTTTGAGTCTTATTAATTCTGTTGTTTTTACTTGTAATTACAGTACCATTACTTTTCTTTGTTTTCCTAATTATTTCTTCAGCAAAACCATTAGATTTACTGATTTTGTCTAAATTATTTTTCCTCTTGGATGTTTTCCGATCAATTGCATCAATGATTTCAAATGAATTGTGATGAGTCTTTTCCAATTTATCTCTTTTTCCCAACTTCTCTCTTTTCTTCTTTTTTGCCTTCTTTTCATCCATAGATTCATCAAACAATGCTTTATTCTTTTTACTATTTCTTTCATTAATTTCCATTTCACTGGATTTACGCTTTAATATGTTTAATTCTTTTCTTGTTAAACCTTTATTTATTTCAGGCACTACTTCACCTATATCATCCTCTTGAGAAATAAATCGAGGTACTTCCTCAAAGTCTAATTCAACATCCTTTCCAGAATTGTCACTTATTACTTCACCAATATCTTCTTCTTCATTATTTATAATTTCAATTACTGAATGTTCCTTATTCAAGATCTCCCCTGGAATAACTTCACTTAAAGTCTCATTATTAACATCATTTTCTTTACTTTTCTTTGCAGGTCCTGTGATATCCACATATTCATTAACACACTCTATATCATCATCAATTTCGACATATTCATTACAGATTTCCACATCAGAATCATCATCCATAGATTGAAACCTCTTCAATTTCTCATTAACATCAACAACTATGTCTTCAATAACTGTTTCCTCAAGCAACCAGTCCTCATCCAGCCACTTCTCTAGTTTATCAGGAAATACATAATCTTCTCCAACATATGAAGAGTCACTTAAAAACTCTCTCATAGGTAATAAATCGTTGTATACTGAACAGCACACTTTCACCACGTTCTTAGAAAGAACGAATAATCTAGCAACAATTCCTAAGGCGATGTAAGCCATTTTCCACAAGTGCCCGATTGAAATCCTGTTCTTCATGTAGAGGGCACAGTAGCGTGCACATTCTGATGCCCGGATCATTAATTTCGCTGTCCCTTGTAGGCGAATTAATATGTAATCCAGATTGCCCAAAGTTGGATAATAGACTTGGGCTCCTTTACGTTTGGGTAAATTGTCTAAGAACTGCCGGAGTGCCTTGGGTAAGTCTAGTGTTAAATACCTACGCACAGCAATGTTTAATTTCTGCATTTCCTTAACTCCATGATCTGAACGGAGCTTGGTTTTTATTCGATAAATATACCTTGAAAGTAAAGTAGCTTCTGCATGTAAATACGGCTGCTTTTCAAATGAAATAACTGCTTCATATATTCTTTTACGATAGAAATGTAGATCTGTAATGATAAACATTGAAAAATTAATAATTAATTAATAGTACAAATTTAGATACTATTGTAAATAAACCTAATTTTATCAATGTAGATAAATTTCAGTATAAGAATATAATAAATTTTTTTTTAAATTTAAAATTACCAAATTTTCTGTCGTCAATCTTGCAAGTGCTCATTACAGGGATTGGTGGGTCCCTTAAATTCCATAAATTAGTCATTATTGCTGTTGTAAAATATAAACAAATTAAACTAAAATGTGAATAGCGTAGAGGTTATGAAATCAATTCATGTTTTTGTGTATTTGGCTGCCTATTTCTGATTCAGTGTAATAAGATAATAGTTATTTAATAATTGTTGAGTTACGTGAAGATAAACTACACTATTAAATGAAATATTAAATCTCCTTTCTTTACAAAATTTATTAATAGCAAATGTACTTTTCGGTTATGATGTATATCCTTGAAAATCTTAATCGAAATGTACATTTTGTGAAGAAAGGAGACTCAATAATTTCATTTAATAAGACAAACTGTTATTTCATTATAGAAATTGAAATTTCTATATGTGCATTTAATATAATAAATAATTAATTAAACCATTATATTAAAGTGTGTTAGTTGGGTTAAATTACAAATAATAATTATGCAACCAAATATACCATACAGTATTTATACATTAATAACATTCAAATTGATATTCCCTAATATATTTTTTTTTAAGTTTATAAATATATACTGTATCATCAACTAAATGTTTTACTATATCTGACTTTTAGCTTAAAATGTTGATAACTGGTTTAAATTCAACAACCAGTTTTTTTTCCGGCATCTTCAGTTGCCTAACATTTCGATTAATACAGAAATAAAATTAAAAACTATAAAACTACATTTTGGCTTTAATGTTTAGTGTATTATCTGGCACTGTAACATATTTAAAAAAAATTAATAAATAAATACATAGAATAAAAATAACACAAAAATAAGAATAAATTAAAAATGACAAAATTTAATATTAATGCTTTTATTTAGAATAATAAAGTTTACAACAAATATCTTTGTAATAACAAATTGAACAATAATTTTTTAACATGGAATGGAATTGATAGCGTAGTTAATTATATCTTCTTTACATTGCAATTATAGATGCTTGTAATATAACTCATATTCAATTTAAATTTATCTAGCATCTGAACGTTGATATTGCAAAGAAAATATAGAACATTCTTTTTTAATACTTATAATACAATAAAGAAATATAGAACCACATATTTACATTATAATTTTAAATACATAATACATATTTGATATGGTCGTATTATTTACATTCACCTCGTCATGTCTATTTAGCAATTATATTACACTTCTCTTTTTGTATACGCAAAGCTTCTATTAAATTGAGGGTATCACTTAATCTCACTTGCAAATTAGCACTCTGGACACTATAATAAACAGCCTGTTTAAACTTTTCCTGGGCACTGTGTAAAGCCTGAGGAACTAACACTCCGAACCATTTTATTGGATCGGCTGCATTCTTGGTAACTTCTAAATCGAACAAATCATTCTGTATGGGTGAATCAGATTTCTCCGCGTGAATCACGGCGGTGGCATCAAATTCATCACTACTTTCGCATGGTAATTGCAACTTGGAGACCTTGCTCTGTCCCATGATGTACCTAGCTTTCGCCAAATCAGATTCACCGTTGCACATGACTTTCTCGACGTTGATTTTGCTTTGGATATGTTGCTCCATTAAAGTTAAAGAGTCTATTGTTAGTTTGTCCAAAGTTGCACATATTTTATTTAAATCATCCGACATCGTTTACTTTATTTATAAAAAATTTTGAAAGACTAAATTCAAGGACGAAAATATCATTGTCAGCAATATTATAATATGAATTCCCTAATAAATTAAGAACATTGTTGCCAACTTTAGTAAATACATTATCCCTTACGTTATATGTCTTTTGTGTACTAATCAAAAATAACAGCTGATTAAACGCAAATTTAAAATTTTATCAGTCCTAGAGCGATTAAATGATAAAAAATATGGGGTCAATCGAATGTGACACCCTTCGCGTTTCAAGAAAGCGTCCCCCACTTACGCAATAACCTAAAAAACTAAGAAAGGAAAAACAAAAGTGTCGTTATGGGGGCCACCGTGAATAATATGTGTTTGTTATTCGCCTACTTGGCTTGCTGTGAAGTGATTTTTACGAATTCGCGCACTTCAACACTTTGGAAATTGAATGCAGATGAAACTAGGATAGTGGAATCTAGTCCCTTTCATCCGGCTGTTACTGGACAGGATGAAGCAGTGTTCAACATCATAGCCTCCACGCTCCACGAAGGGAGTGCTTGGATGAAGCGCAACAATGAGAATTACTGTACTGACTGCAGTAATGTGCATGCAAAAACATTATCCGAGAAGTAACCTAGTTAGCCTTACATTAGAAAGCAAGGAACTGATGGTGGTTTTTTAGGAGCGACTTTGCCAGCAACTCTTCTAAGCTGATAAACAAAGGAACTTTAGCTGAATCGGATGATGTCTTGGATTGTGGCAAGCCTGTTAACTTCACTTACTACGACCACTTGGTTGGTGTCCTTAACAGGAATCGACATCCCAATGTTCCTGAACCACAGGCAGCTCTAATTTTCTCCAAGTCTAAAAAGACTGGAAAAGGTGAATTAGATGTGGATGCTTTAGAACGACGACTGAAAAAAGCCAAAAAAGAGGTAAAAAATATTAATTTGTTTAATTTCAATTCTTAAGTTATTATTTTTGACAATAAAAAAAAAACAATGTGTTTAAATTTTATATTTAAAACTGGATATTATATCTGCTGATTTAAATTAAAATTATTTTTTTAAATAGGATTACACAATTAAAATATGCAAATTGATAAATGTGTATGGTAGAAATAAAATATTTTTTTAATTTTTGTTTTAAAATTCCTGCAGCAAAGCATTTTTATCATAATTATTATATTGGATATTTAATGATTTCAGAAACCAAAGTCTGTTCAACTGTACAACCAGATAGGAAACTTCTGGAGGATTAAAGGAGACACGCAAAGAGCAATAGAGTGCTTTAGGAGGGCCTTGGCCGTTTCTCCCCACAATGCTGAAGTGCTTTTAAATCTGGCACGTGTCCTTTTCACCCTCCAATACTTGGACGATGCCATTTACTTAACTCGGAGGTCATTAGAGGTGCAGCCACCAGACAAAGGGGCCTGGCAGCAATACTTTACTCTGGGGGAGATATTCAAGGCTTACGGGCACTATCAAGAGGCGTCCATCCACCTGAGGCACACGCTCGAGTTGAAGCCTGGGTTTGAGCCAGCACAGATTGCTCTCCGCGAAATGGAGAACATGCCTGCCGATACTATTCACATTTACACTCTCGTCATTATTATTTGCTTAGTAAGTAATTAATTTCATACAAAACTTTAATCATGCAAAAATGGTTTAGAGTTTGATTCCTAAATTTTAAACTTTAAATCTTGTGTCATTATTTAAAAATGTGATAAACACATAAATTACAATTACTGCCAATTTAATTGATTCACAATTTTAGAGAGAATTTCGCTCTATCATTTTAATTTTTCATCATAATATTAGTAATAGATACTTCAAAAACTAAAGTTTTATTAAAATTTCTTTACTTCTAGCATAGTTTTTAAAACTAAATAATTAAATTATACCTATTTTTTATAAATCACTCAATTATTTGTCTTAAGTTGTTAATCACATTGCTTTAATTCATTTATTTCTTTAGGTTTTAGGTGTTTTACTCGTGATATTATCATCAGTCGACACAATTGCAGACAGTGAGTATCAAGAGGTGAAAACACAACGGCACTTCAATAAAGCCATGGCCATGAAGACGCTGCGAGGACTAGGAATTAAAAACGGCCGCTCCAAAAAAATCACCCCTTAAAACTTTCTCAGCACGCATTTTTAAAAATTGTTTTTAAGTACCTGTGGATTTGCTCATTATTTTGAATGATTATTAAATATTTCGTTTGAAAAACTAATTCAGTTGTTTACTAATATTTTTAACAATTACCTTTGCAATATTAAACATAAACCATCCAATGGCTGTAGACGTAAGAAAATACTTAAAATGCTCCACTCTTTTCTGATGTGTGAGGATATTTTTAATTAAATTTCTTCAAATTATTTATATTAAAAATAATTCTTACAGCAAAATTTGTTAGCGGTTACATTTACAAAAGTTATGCTTTATTCTGAAAATGGTTTCCACTACAGAGTTTTATCAAGAATGAATTAAACATAGATTTTTGTTTTATAACACTGTAAACAAAATTAAAATTGGCCTTGAATGTTATTATTATAATTATGATAATTTTGTATATAAAGGGGAATAGTTTCTAATCCTATTGTATCATAAATTTTTAATCCCATTGATGACTTCATAAGGTTTAAGGTGTAGTAAAACATAGGTAAAAACTTTGGAAATCATATATTAACGTATAAGCTTTTATAAGAAAGTAACCGTCCGACGTTTAAACTTTTAAAATCATTTTATTATTTACTGGATAATCGAATGGAAAAAAGCGTTACAAAAAGCAAAATGTCGAGGCAATAATTTCTAGAAAAAATAGTATTAATAATGATCAACGATGAGAATTATTACGATTTTAGATGTGTCGTTCTAGGCAGAGTCGTGAATGCCCAATCTGAAGAGGTCGTGTTGCACGAAAAATGAGTTTCCTAGGGGTTTCAAAACGAAAACTTGTGAATACGCATGTGGTGGATCTTCGTCTGCCTGTAAAAATAAAAAAGCACATTAACCCTTTCGAAATATTCAAAAAACCGGCCTGAGCAAATTAAAAATAAAGAACGGAATACAATTCGTGTTATATGGGTGTAAATAAAGCAAATGAAAAAATTGGTTACAATTATTAAAACAAGCAAAAAATTCCCAATCTGATGACCGTGCTGCATTGCGAGAGGTAGGTGGCGAGTAAAGGTGCAGTAGTCAAGAAGAGAGGGAATCATTAGTTTCGTGTACTCGTGTGTTATTCCGTTAAAAATAAGAAGCACATTCAAACGTACAGGCCGCTTAATACGTACTGATCGTAGAGACGCTAAATAGTATCGTGAAGCACTAGACGGAATGTGTCGTGCTGCACGAAAAAGCTCCCCTCGATGGGTTTCAACACGAACGTTTGGCAGTACGCGTGCGGGATGTCCTCGTCCGTCTAACAACATCAACACTTAGTACCGCCAAAGGCACACTTTTAAAAGGCTAATTTACATGCAGTTCAAATGGTAATCACACGAATGCCATCAGATAAATACAATCTAGTAAGTACTTAAAAAAATTATCTATCCTTTTATTTATCTGTTAAATAATTCAATTGGAAGTTTTATTACAAACATTATGATTTACAATTAACACAGATCAAAACTTGGTCATTTGTCTATTTAAATTATCAATTTTTTATTATTGTATGCCATATTTAATTTATAATACTTTAACTATTATTAATTAGAAGGTTGTTGTGTGTGTTTCACCACGGTTTAAGTGAGAATTTAATTAATCACAAACTGTTTTTACAATCGTAAAATTTGATTTGTTTTTTCAAAATTGAATACAATATATAAATTGTTAATTAGATCAATTAATTTAATGTTGTTCTTGACATGCGATACAATTTAAAATTTGATATTACAAGTGCATGATTAGATGTTTTTTTTATTTATTTACAAATGTAATATAAAATAATAGCTATCTTTAACTAGATGTATACTTCCATCTTACGTTAATAAATACAACTACTTTTAAATGACTTAATTAAAACTTTTATAGATATTTTATTTTATTAGGTGTTTTCTGTAAAAAAAAAATTAAAGGCATCATAGTTTTTTGCACGGTATTTATAACGTAAATCAATCTTAATCGTAGACTTACCTGTAGCCTTCCCAACACATTAATAAGCACCCCACCATCGTACATAGGCTGTGAATCGACAGCAGTAATTACCCTATTAATCTTTTGAAACGTTAAACTCTGCAACGAGACAACAATCAATTAGACCCGAGTTGAGTTACACATCGACTCGTCATACTCACTGTTAGTTTTTCCATAATTTTAACCGATCCCTGCAGCTGCGTGCCCTCGAACGTCATGAACGAACTGTCGACCTGTAAAAGCGCGTCGGTACTTTCAGTTACCGATATAACTGTACGTGCTGGGGTTACTCACATTGTACATATTAACTAAGTTGGGCCTTTGTAGTGGGTCGTCGAACATTGCATAGTACTGCTGCACGAAGCCTTTACCGATCGCCTCGTACTGTGGATTCAGGTTAAGGGCCATTGTGTCTTGCGTGGGAATTAAATTAAAATAAATTCGTTCGGGAGGCTGAATTAACCCTCAAAATGTGTTAAGCGGACAAAAAGCAGAATTGGCGGTTACCAACCTTTCCAACCGGCGATGATGCGTACAGTTTAAGGAAATTTCATATGTCACTTCTGTATGATAAATTTGGCAACACTTTTGCTCTAATAATATTAAATAAAAATCACCTATTTTACATTAATTATTTATTATACATTATTCATATAATTTAATTTTTGAATAGTTTTTCTTTATAATTAATGTTAAAAAAAAGTAAAATTATGAATTAAAAAATGTATATATAATTAAGATTATAAGAATACTGGACGGAATTTATTATATCTAAATGATTTTATTAATAGACTTAAAAGAAATATTTATTAAAGGAAAATAAAAGTCCTTCTAATATCAGGGGATATAGCTCAGTGGTAGAGCATTCGACTGCAGATCGAGAGGTCCCCGGTTCAAACCCGGGTGTCCCCTACTTTTTTTGTTTAAACTTTTTCTATAAAAAAGTATAACAAAACATAATTTAATTTTTAATTTACTAAATTAATTATAGTCTTTTACATGTTCTATAAAATGTATTTGTTGTAATTCAAAGAATTTGGTGGGTGGGATAGATGCCACCCGTACACCCTAATTATTCCTTGATATTTACAAACAAAAACTTGATTTAAAACACATTAAAAATTTATTTAGTAATTTTACAGGCTGTTTGTGTAGTGTGTTTAAGGACACTTGCTCACCTAACGCAATTAATGTTATTTTCATAACTATTGCAACTCTGGTTTACAAAATATGTTTATTTATAAATATTTGGCCCCAATTTTTTTTAAATGTTTTATTTGAACTACTTAAATTCCTAATAATTTCTTAACATTAAATATTATTTTTTTTACTATTAATTCTAATGTAAATATTAACTTTTAAACTTTTTAGTGAAGAAAAAATATATATTCAAAATGAATTTAGTATTTTTAATAAATATTTTGGTAGTCGTTTTTAAAGTGGACCATTTGAACTACTAATATTATTAATAATTTTCTTAACCTAAAATTAAAATTTCTGTCATTAGTAGAATTAACTGTATCTGGTAGACAGGGACAAGACCATTAAATACGCAAGAAGCAGAAGAATTCTACATCCTGAGAACCTGCTTAATTAGCAGTTGAGTTTACACAAGTATTAAGCTATACTTCCTGCCTCTGGTCAATAGAACCTAGTTTCTGCAAGGCCATTAAATACGCTTAAAGAAGAAAGAAAAACCATAAATTTGATTTTTACTTTGTAGAAAACATCAGTGGGTTCCATCCTTCCATATGTTTTACGATTTATAATGAAACTATCACATTTTTATTTACTGTGTCTGTAACTATATGAAAAGTGGCCCAATCTGTATTGAGTAGCAATTTTCCTGCAGTAAAAACAAGACGTACCATAAGTATGCGTATTAATTTTGTGATTTTTGTTTTGTGGGTACGGTATTATGCTTAACCGATATCCAAATGTACTAACTTATTTGAAATAATAAATTTTTAGTTTGATTTTTTAAGAATCAGAAATGAACCTTGACTCAATTAAGATAATTTAGATTTTTTTGGGTTCTAACAAATAAAAATACGATAATCTTATTTACAAAATTATTTATTTAACTAAACTACATCACCACGATCGATAATAACACATGGTAAAAGTTGTATTTGATAATATAATTACAAAATGCAATGTTTTGTACGATATTGTGTTATATTAATACAATAGTATATATCAAAAAGGAAACAGAGTTATATTCCTTATGTCATTGTTTTACTGCAATAATAAAAGTTTAATTCAACTATTAAAATAAAACAGTGAGGTAAGGAATATTACTGTTTTTAATTATTGATTTATTTAACATCACATAACTTCAATAGTATGTAAATTTGTTTTATAAATTTAATACTGCAAATGTCTCTTAATATGTATCCTACTTAATTACTTATAGAATAGAGGTAATTAAAGTGAACATATTAAGAATGAATACTGTTTATAAAATTAAATAAAATTAAAATAAATTATATGTCTTCATTTTTTAATGCTACATTCGATATATTCTATATTACAAAATGTTTCACCACGAGTTACACGAGATAAAAAATATCTTCATTTATTTGTTCGCTGCACGAGTCAACCGTACTCATTGAAAAACAGTATTGCTTCACTCACAAACAAATATCTTATTAAAATGTTTTATCCATAAATTGTATATTTTTTATAAATCATTTAAATTTTTTGTTGATTGAAATATTGTACACTTTTACCGTATTTTTCCTTTATAATATATTTATTTTATAGAATTGAGCTCATTACCTATTTAAAATTAAGTTCTAAATTATTCGTCTTTGTTGATGTTCTTTACAACGAATATACCAAATATTACACTGCCAAGCTAAAACATAAAAATACAAATAAGTAAATAAATCTAACCAAAAGGCCACAGGCCTTGATTAAAACTTAAATGGTTAAGGTGATTGAATTATAATTTAACTATGATAGCTTAAACATGAACAATTTAAAATAAAATTTAGTCTATTAATCAAGGTTCATTCAGAATATTTTACGATTTCTAATCTATTCGATATTATTGATGTTTTGGATTTACCATTGCGATTAAGAGAAACGAAGCAGCGATGTAAAAGAGTGTCGCTTTAGTGTGCAGAGTTCCCATCAGTTTAGCCTCGCAGCCGATTGTGCTCATGTAGTTTTTATCGCCTGATTGAGTTGAGCAGAATGCGTTCTTTTCCTCGTTCTTTTCGGGCGTTGACCGGCAACAGCTGTAAGGTGGAGAGGTTCCCCAATCGCCAATTCCTTTAATTCCACAGCATTCATACTAAAACAATAAATATTACCATCTAAACATTTGATACTAACTTACATAAAATACAATCAATATTTGAAATAAGTGTATAATAATACTTAAAAAAAATATATAAATAAGACATTTCCTTTGTTAATATCACTTAATTAAATCTTGTGGAATTAATTTAATTAATTAATTAAAGTGGTTTATCTATAATGATTTTTTATCATGCATTATTTAAGCAAAGATTTACTTACAGCAGATTGTAATTGATCCCAATACGTCTTCTCAGTTTTATCCTTTGAGTATAAGTTAAAAGATCCATCTTTCAAGTCTTCCACGGGCAAATCATTTCGGTACATGCAGGCAACCACAATGACTAAAGCTAATAGTATTATAAGTATTATTGCCATTTCCAGGATAAACTGAAAAAGATCAATTGAGGCTTAAATTTTTCTTTTTAATTATAAGCATTTCAGGTTTTGAACATTTCAATCAAAAAACCTCATTTTTCCTCATTTCTTTGGAAGAACAATGAAGATCCTTTGTTGTTAATATATAAAGATTAGATTGAATCGAATATAAATTTTTGATATTAGATTATTTGTTGTTAACTTACCATTATTAAAATACAACGCTTTTCCTTGATACTACTGTACAGTCCTTGTAGGCCCAGGCATAGGAAAATGGCCCCGATTACGATCGTCACTATTGAGGCCGGTTCTTTATCTTTCATGTCCGCTGCTTTGAGTACAATGCTACCTCCGATGACAGCCAATAAACCAACAGCCTACAACATAAATAGTTAAACAGAAACGTAGTTATAAAAAATGGTGGTGAATGCCATTCATTATATTTTCAAGCATTTTATTTCTTTTGTAACTATTTCTTATATAACCTTTTGTAGTTTTGATTTTTCTTTATTAAAACTGTATCCCAATAGCGAATAGTCCGGTAACCCATTCAATTATTAAGATCTTTCTCTTTCAGATTGTAAGATTTGTAAGTCAAGGAGTTTCAGGGTGCTTTGAAGCATGGAAACATATTGACGTTGAGGGAGAATATTTTGAAGATTTTTAAATATATGCCCAGAAAATGCACATTACTTTTATAATTGACCCTGTATACACAACAATGTTTATAAATATTTAAACGATAATTAAAATTAATTATATTTGTTTGAAATATTCATACATTTTCATAAACTGTTATTTGTATTGTGATTGTTTCCTTGAAATCTGATAAAGAATATTTGATAGTCAGGTGCCTGGCCATCAAATAATCTTGATCATTTTCATAAACATTAATTTTAATATTTACTGAAAATACTTTTATCATCATTAACATCAAATCGTCACATTTTAACTGACACGATTTCTATTTCAGACATATTAATCACTCTTTACATATGAAACATACACACATTAATTTTACTTCCTGTATAAAAATCCAAGGCAGAAACCGCAGTCGTTGAATTTTACATACCGAGAAACGGTTTCGATTATATGGTAATGTCTTCACGTGAAATGATTATTCCTTCGGTAATGTTTGAATGCATTTTTTTTCAATCCACGCGACACATACTTCTACATTAATAATAATCATGTGTACACGAAGCTAACAATAAATCGATACGAAAACAATATTTTATGTTTCCAGAATATATTCGTCGCGTTGTTTCTTAATGCATTTATAATAAATATCGTCTATAAATATATACATACAATTTATACGATTTTCAGAAACCACAATTGAGGATCGAATTTGTCGATAGTTGTTAATGACAGGGGATGGTTTATTTATGTTACAGTAAATCGAATTTGTTTTATTACAATTGTAAATATAGACAATAAATTTGGAAATAAATACTTTTCATTTTTATTAATAATTTCAGTATGTAATATGTAGATACGAGATGATGACTATATAATAATTATTATTATTATTAATTTATTATTTATTATAATGATTTGGATAAAATAAACACTAAATTAAATTACACATACATAAAAAATATACTAAATTTTGAGCACAAGAATCACAAGCGAACTTTCATTCTTCGGAATGTTTTTCCGGTCAAACCCTGATGATAATAAATGTTTCCATTTATTCGAGAATTTCGAACTTCACTTTCTAAAACTGTAAAGATTAATTTACTTTATATTTAATTTATTAAACATTCTGCTTAAAATGTGTAAAATTTGTGTAAATATTTGATTAATGTCATCCTACCATTATCTATTATTCTCCAATTGGTGAATGCAATCAACGACCTTATAATTTTAATTTTAAAAAAATATGTATATAAATTTTGACAAATTAACAAATATATGTTATTATAAATTATTTTAAATTCATTTGGTTTCATTAAAACAAACAAAAATTTCACCAAAGTGACGCTTAGAAGCTATTAATTTTATAATAGCAATTGTCACCTATCAAAATCCTTCGTCAAACATGTCATGTCATAATAAATTAAGAGCTTCTGAAAATAAGATCAAATGTAATCCTTGTGTACCGTTAGAAGCATCCAAATCCAAACTGTGTTCCGCTGGTAACGATTTCAAGCCGCAAAACCAAGATAAACGTTGCAAAAAGAAATGTGCGCCTAAAGCAGCGGATAGGGTAAATAAAGTGAAGAAAGATGGCGCTAATGATGAAAAAACCTCAAACGCCCAGACTTTGGATGGACGGGCTTGTGATGATCCAGGATATCCGTGGTAGAGAACGTGCAAATGCAGGTTAGTACAATAATTTTAATACTTTGTGCAGTCAAAATCTGTACTCCAGCAAAAAATAAAAATAAACTGTTAATCTCCAATATTTCCAAAAATACACAGTGTAATTATTGAAGCGTATTTTTTTCATAGGGTAAACATAGTTTGCAAAAAAACATTAATGTTAAGAAGCACAAATAAAAATATTGTTGAATATATAAAGAAAATGAACTTCAAAGATAGGTTAGCTTAATATGATCCAGATGAAAGGAAGATAATTGGTACCAATGCAGTAAGAAATATGTAACCTTAGATGGTTAAGCTTGTGATTATTGATCCAAGATGTCAGTGGCAGAGAACATAAAAGTAAGGCTTATTTTGGGCATCAAAACGAAGGGGAAAGAATATGACTAAGAACTTGCATATACAGGGTGTTTCTGTGACTCGGTGAATAAAATTAACCACATGTACTAGAGTGAAAATGATGATGATTCATACAAAAATATTATAAAAGTCTTCAAATAACCAAGATACAGGCCATCAAAGCCAAGAAATTTTAACACATTTTTATAAATATTTTCAATAGCGTTCGTGGTAGAGTGTTGAAATTTGGTACAGCCTAAACTATCATTAGGCAATTTGTCGTCACTTCGATCGGACTGGGAGAACCATGTTATACAGGGTGTTCCTAAAATTTGTTTGCTTAGAACTTTTTTGTTTTCTCGTAAATCTACATTAATTCTTGCACATATTAATAGAAAATTTATTTTAGAAACTTTTATCACTCTTTGAAAATTTTGATAACAGTGGCCGTTTTTGAGTTAAAAGCAATAATTTAATCGTAACAAATAAAAAACGAAAAATCCTCGGAAAAATCTGAGTGGGCAATGACAATTGAAAAACGAATTAAGCTGTCAACTTGTCTATGTCGTTTAAACAAAAAGTTTACTTTACTGTTGGTGTTTTTTCCTCGTAAAAACCTAAAAACATGATCCGTATCTTATACTGATTGGAGGTTATGTGTCATATGTAGGATGGGTGGGTTGCCACTATTCCAACCTCCAATTTCAAAAACTACAATGATGTTATCTAAAGAATATTTCAACTTGTCTATGTAGTTTAAATAAAAAGTTTAATTTTTCATTAGTTAATTTTTCGTTGTGTTTTTTCCTCGGAAAAACTTATAAACCCTACGCGTATGGTTTAGTGATTGGAGGGTGTGTATCATAAGTAGCATGGGTGGGTGGCCAGTATCCCAACCTCCAATTTTAAAAACTCCTGCAATGATTTCATCTAAAGAAAATTATTACAAAAAAAAATCTTGTATTTAATAATGCTGACGACTTATTATTAATAAATAAAAATTATATACATTCTACGGGCATGTTTTATTGATTGGAAGGTGTATTAGTGGATACCCACCCACCCTACAAATTTATTTTGCATTTAAATTCTTGACACATCTTTAATTTTCAAACAATCACACCAGTTTTATAGCAGATGCTTTCAAAAATTAAAAAGCAATGTTCTAGTTTAATTTTCTATATTTTTGTAGGGTGGGTGAGTGGCCACTATACTAACCTACAATCTTCACAACATACACGAGGAATTTTTGGAAGGCTTATCAATAAAACAGAAAATATTTTTGTAATAAATAATGATACAGTCTTAAAATTATTAAATAAAAAAATCTGTAAATCCTACGCGTATGTTTTACTGATTGGAGGGTGTGAGTGGACACCCACCCACCCTACATATATATTTGCATTTACATTCCTGACACACTTCTAGTTTCAAAAAAACATACCTGTTTTACTGCTGACGTTTTTAAAGATTCAAATCCAATGGTTTTGATTGAATTTTCATGTTTATATAGGGTGGGTGGGTGGCCTGTATCCCAACTTCCAATTATGAAAACTCATACAACGCGTTTATCGAAAAAACTACTATGATTTTATCTAAAGAAAATGATTACAAAAAAATATTCTTGTGTTTAATAATGCAAACGCCTCATTGCTAATAAATAAAAATTATATAAATTAAACGAGCATGTCTCGTTGGGATGTGTGTTACTGAACACACACCCACCCTGCAAATTTATTTGAATTTAAATTTCTGCCACACATTTAGTTTCTAAAAAGTCACCCCAGTTTTATTGCAGATAATTACAAAAATTAAAAAGCAGTGTTTAGATTAAATTTCTATATTTTTTTCCCACCCAGTCTAATATCATAACCTACAATTTTTACAACTTACACATTAATATTTTGGAAGAAATATCCATAAAACTCAAATATTTTGTAATAAATTATGTATCAGCCTTAAGATTATTAAATGAAAAATATATAAATCCTACACTTAGGTTGTACTGATTGGATGGTGGGTTAGGGGCCACCTACCCACCCTACAAATATATTTGCCTTTACATTTCTGACAAACTTTCAGTTTCCAAAAAACTCGCCTGTTTTATCGCTGATGTTTTCTAAGATTAACTGTGTTTTTGATTACATTTTCATGTTTATTTATATAGTGAGGGTGGGTGGCCACTATCCCAACCTCCAACTTCTACAATGATTTTATCTAAAGATAATTATTACAAAAAAATGTTCCTGTGTCTTATTGTTAAAAAATATAAATTCTATAAATTATACTCCCATGTTTTACTGATTGGAGGGTGTACTAGTAGCTACTAACCCACCCTACAAATGTTTATGTTTATGTTTATTAGACTTTAGCTTCTTTCCAAAAAACATACATACGAATATACAAAAATATACAAAACATACAAAAATTTAATGGATGAAGCTGGGCGGAGTTCATGCAGCTGCGTTAATCTTCCACTCTATATTTGAATTTAAATTCCTGTTACACGTTTAGTTTCTAAAAACCCACACCAGTTTTATTGCAGAAGTTTTTAAAACTGACAATGTGTAGGTTGGGTTGCCTAACACAAAGGTGCGAATTTCATACCGAAACTAATTAGATACGACCTGCGACCAAAAGATGATTGAATTTAAAAACAACACATAAGGCCATTTTTGGTCAGTTACAAATTTAATACACGTTAAATGTTTGGAAGGAATATCTATAAAACATATTTTTTTGTATAATAAAAATAATGTTACAGTCTTAAAATTGTTAATTAAAAAATCTATAAATCCTACGCGTATGATTTACTGATTGGAGGGTGTGTTAGAGGCTACCCACCCACCCTACAAATATATTTGGGTTTGAGTGGAAGATCATCTACAATTGTGAACTCCGCCCTTCGGCATGCTGTTAAAATTATATGTATGTTTTTCCTTCAATTTTGTATATTTCAATTTATTTGTATTTTACATAATCATGACCGATAAAGTTTAAATAAATAAATAAATAAATAAATAAATAAATATTTGCATTTACATGTTTGACACACTTCTAGTTTCCAAAAAAACGCACCAGTTTTATTGCTGACGATTTTAAAGATTAAAATGCAGTGTTTTTGATTGAATTTCCATTTTTATTTAGGGTGGGTGGGAGACCACTATCCCATTCACCAATTAATACATTATGTGCAACGATTATAAAGGAAAATATTATAAAAAGAGACCTGTATTTGACCAATAAGGTATTTATCTTCTTGTAATGTGTTGTTGTAAGTACAAATTAAAAAAAAACAGCTATCTAAAGGATTCTGTAAGAAAATCTTTCCACCACAAATACAGTTTAAAAAAAAATATCTTTAGCACTGTTATTGTCAACGTCACTGTCATTGACACTTTAGTTTCTAGTTTTATCACTGTCACTGTCACTGTCAATATAATTTTCACTAAATAAAGACTTAATTTTAATTATTTAACGAAGAATTAAACTTTTTGTTTGAGCGACATAGACATATTCACAGCTAAATTCGTTATTCAATTGTCCTTACTCTGATTATTCCGAGGAGTTTTGGTTTTTTATTTGTTACGATTAAAATCAGATAACACTTTTGCTTTTAACTCAAAAACGGTCAAAGTTTCTAAAATATTTTCATTTTTACAAATCAACATCGTTTTTGCTCTAGTATATGTGGTTAATTTTATTCCCAGAGTTACAGAAACACCCTGTCGAACATTTTTTTAAGGTTTTGTGCATCAAAAATTAAAAAAACTTAAAAATGATTTTGATTGCCAAAAACTGTATTTTTAATTAATTTATTTAAGTTTTGATATCTTTAGTTAAAAACATGTTAAACATTTAACAGGTTTTACTTTTTTTTGGTCTCACTTATTTAATACAACTTATTACTAATAGTTTAGACAACTTCAGCTTCATTATCAATGTCAAAACACAAAGAATATTATTATTGTCTATTAAAATACTGAACCGTTACATCTCGTACAATAGCAATGGTTTAAACAATTACTTATCTAAGGTTTTGCTTAAAAAAACAAATTCGTTAAACTGTTAAATTTTGTAGAAGAAAAACAGTTGAAATTCTAGAATGGAGGAAACAAGAAAACGTATGGGACATTGGATATCTAATTCCCTGTCCTTGTCTCCGTGTGCTGCACTGATGAGACCCGAATTAGTCGAAACCGGTCACTAGATATTGTTGAGAGGATAACATTAATTAAAGTTTCAAATTTTCTTCTCTTAAGCATACATCAAAACTGAAATTTTAGATCAAGTACAAATGGAAAAACACATTATTTTTTACAAAAGGAAAGTTTTCACAATTACTTACAAAGTCAACATTCAGTTAGATTGATGGCTGATAGATTGATATCTCATAGATTGATAGATTAATAATTGACATTGACAAAATAATGTTATTGACAGCGTCAATCATAAAAAAGCCATAAGAATCAAATTCTTCAGAAGAAAAAAAGTTTTGTTCTGCATTGACAGATTATGATTGTCTATCAAAATATTACGATATTAAAACAAAAACACATAATTGATAGAAATGGTTGTACAGAGTAACAAGTTTTAAAAACTCAAAATTCAGGTTAAGATGTTATTTTAGAAAATATCAAAAAAGTTATTTGTAATATTTTAAAATTTCAATTTTCAAAACTTCAAAGAGAAAGTCTTTGTAATTACTTATGCAATAGTTTACTTATGAAAAACACTTTTGGAACAGGAAGGTGGTGACCGATACTACATGGTATTCCATTTTTAAATATAGGATAAAGTAAAACACGATTTTCTATATTTTATTTCATCCTAAATATCAAAAACTCTTTTACTCTGCTATTTGAAAATTGGTTCTACAGAATTAGATAGATAGACATTAAACATCATAAATACCATTATTGGCGTTGCGAAGAATGTCTTATTTTCAGACACGGCTTTTTTTAAATTAAAAAATAACTTTTAAAGCTTATCAAGGTTACTGTTTTTGGAAATCTATGTTATCAGATTTAATTTATGAAGCAGCAGACATAAATACTGCTGTGATATCAGATTTATATCAGGAGTCATCTGCTCACGTAGTACTTTCTTTACCTGAACATCAATTGTCGATTTTGGGAATGTAAGCATATACTGCACAAGAAAAAAAAAGAAGAAGAAAAGTAAATACCTACTTTTGCTTCACGAAATTTTACTAAAAGCTTTTCATTTTTTCCTACAAAGAATAAAAGAAAAGTTTAAAGATTCAGTTCAGAAATTTTGAGTTTCAAGTTTTTGAGATTTAACGTCCCCAAGTGTTGAACCCTAGCCATAATAATTATTCAAAATTCTTTTTGAAGAACAAGTTGAATAAGCTCTTTCTGATTACTAAATAATATTGAAAGATTTGTAACTGAAGAGATAATGAGGGTTTTAAATAGAAGAATTATTAACCTTAATGTTTTAGGCCTTTGTTTTAAAGCTTCTTTTTTAGTGATAAAGTTTTTCTAAGAAACAAAAGACTCTTTTCAGACAAGTAAATAGACTGAATTGGAAAATTCACTATTGAACCAAGTATAAAATGTACGATTCACATCCATCATAGATTTTTCTGTAAAAACAATAATTGAAAACAAATCCCTTCCCTTGAAGAAACCCATGAACAAATTTAAGTTTTATTGTTTGCTAACAATTATTACAACAATTATTTTCCAGTACTCTTCTTAATTTAAAATTGAATCAGTATAGAATAACTGGATCTTAAAGATGAAAATCCAACTTCCATAAGACAATTTGCGTTTAATAAATATTAGCACCCATGTGTCCGCCATTAATAGCGTTACCATGGTTACGGAGATGTTATTGAATTCCTTTACAACGTCAATTTGAAAGCTCTTCGAAATTTTTTGTACATCATTTTCAAGTTAAGTGTGTAACCACATCATCCAATAAGATTGTACGCTTTTTCTCGTGTGCAAAATATTGGAAGTAAACTGAATATTTTTGTAACACACAAGGAAGAAACAAGAGGTTATCAAAATTATAACGTAACAATTTTTCGAAGAAACAGAAAGAATAGAAAGTGCAGGATAATTGAAGTTAAACACGAGAGTAGCCTTTTCCTTTTTTAAAAAGGAAAGGTCTACAAAAATATAACGCAAGGGTTTCCAAAAAACCTTTTTCTGAAGATAAGTAACGATTATTAAAAGCACACAGTTTTTAAATAATTTTGGATTTTTTGAGCGATAATACATTTTCACAATAAAACGAAAGAACAAGTCTTTCGGTCAGAAATAATTCTTGAAGCATTGAAACCAAGGAGACTATCAAGGTTAGTATTTTGAATAAACCATGTGTACAAATGAATTTTCAAATTAAGCAGAACACTTTTCTAAAGAAGAGGTAAGTAAACAATTTTGGAAATATTGAAACAAAGATTTTCGATTATTTTTAAGGTAATACATTTTTGAACACAATAGAATTGTTATTGAAGTAAAGTATTCATAATTAATTAATCAATACTATCTGTAAACAAAATAGATCTTCAAAATTTGTGCTTTAAAATATGATTCTAAGAAATAACTTTAGAATGATTTGTTGAAGTTATTTAAATCGTTACATGTTTATTGTATGACGGTCAAGGTTCAAGCTCATGCATACAAAATTCACCTGAGTTAGTCAAAGAGACCGAAACCCTTGTCTTCATCCTCAGACTCGTATATACTTCTTATTTCTTTTTTTGGACTTAATAATAACAATGAACAAAAAGCCAGTGTTTTTTCCACTTATGGAACAATTTTGAAAGCATTTTTTAATCGAGATAATTAAAGTTTCCAATTCATTTAAACTTCTTTTATATTTTAAAGTTTTTCAAAGTTAATCATGGATCGATCATGTAGTGACATCTACAGAAACTCCAGCTGCAGAAGACCACCGTCCCCATCAAACTTCTACATGCCGAATTGTCCGCCGGAAATGCCTAGGTCGATGCTTTTAGACCTACAAGTGACTTTGGACGGAAGACTATGCTGTGATCCTGGATTTCCAGGTTGTTTCTACCGCTGTGCATACTTTCGTAGCATCAGAGGACCTCACGAATGTCCGGAAGAGGACAACAACTACGGAACACTACCTTCTGCATCCAATTCTCATTACGGACAGGACCAGTATACGAGTTGTTCAAAGAAGTCAAGCTGCCCGGAAGTGAAATTCAGCAGCTATAATCTACCGCCGCGATCTTCTTCGCTGCCCTCATGTGCTTCAGATATGAACCAATGGAGATATTCAAGAAATAATTATGGAGCAAGTATGCAGCAATCGTCTTATTCGAATATGAACGATGGAAGATGTTCGAATAAGCAAAGTCAAGTGTTTTGTCCGGATTTGAGAAATTTTGGGTCAAGCAATCAAGAAAGGTGTGGTCCGCCTACCAGCTATCCAGTACATCGATCTGTGTCGTTGGAGGTGCCCAAAAGTTGCTTCTCCTCGAATGAAATGATTGCCGCGCAATCATGTTCCAAACCAAATGTTTCACAATTCAGCCCAATGCAGATGAAAACTGGCTGTCCGGATTGTTCGCAGGGAATGAATTTTTTGAAGAGGTGTCCAGCGTATTTTGAACTTATAAATTTATCGATGGACGTTTGCTAAATGTTAATGATTTATGTCAGAGAAATAAATTATCATGAAGATCAGAATTTATTTCATTTAATTTATATTAGATTGATTTTAATTATTGTGCCTTGTTTCTACAGATCTCATAACATATAATAAACCAGAAAGAAAGTTTTCAACTTATGAAAATATTAAATAAAATCTATCAAATATTTTTATCATATAAATATGGTAGTTTTGCTAGTTTTATATATTGACATCATTTATCAGTTGGTTGTAGTTTTGCTGAATTGTGAAAATCCCTAAAGTTAAGTTAAATTTAAAAGAGGTTTCCTTATTTTTTCTACTTTTTATAATAATCAATTACTTTCTGATCTAACCTCGTATAAATTCATTTACGATACGTGACTAACTAATTAATGAAAAGCATTGTTTGAAACTGGCCGGGAAATGGCATGGCCGAGCGATTTCGTGAATCCATTATCGACTCAGGGTGTTATATTTACTTCTAGGGTTGTTAACACAAACGGTCGATAATAAAGTGGAGTGATTAAATGGTTTATGTGTCGCGTTTGAAGCGTAAGCGACGCACAGACACTTGGAAAATACGGACGTATCGATTGTACTAAAAAAATAACTTAGATAGATTAGGTAGCTTATTGTAAAATTTTTTGTTATTTGTTACTATTTGTTATCAAATATTTCTAGCAACTTTTCTTTCAGAATTCTTTAATTTTGAGCAATTTTGAGTAACTTTTTTAATGTACTAGATTTTTTAAAGAATATCTTTTACCGATTTGTAGAACCTTTTTCAGGGGGTTTTAGAATCTTCGAGATTTTTAGAGCGAATTAGAATTATATAATACTTTTTTATACTGTATATATCTAACTGTTCTTAATTTTTCCTTGATGATATATTTGATTGAATTGATAAATTTCTAGATATTAATTTAGAAATGAAAACTCTATAATTTGCGTATTTTGCTGAAAACGTGAATCTTATTTCTATTAAGATAAGAAATGATGAAAATAATTTTAATAAACAAATAACAGAGTTGCAGAAGAGACGATTGAAAATGGAAATACGAAAATCACGCCAACCCTGTGTTTTTATTAAATTTGCATTTTACACTGTATTATTTTAATTTGATATATTAAATAGTCTTCTTAAAAGAATAACTTTAATTTAGTTACTCCCAATTTATGAAATTAATGAAAGAAAAGGTAATCATGTAAAAAATATAATTAATACCATTCAAGCAATAAAATTAGAGTATATTATCTAAACAAATATATTCTCTACTTACACTTATAATGCAGCAACAGACGATGAAGCAAAATTTTGCAAAACCCATCGTGATCCAGCCAAAAATATTTCTTCAAAATTATTTTTTAACGTTTTCTTTTCCTCTTTAGATTATTTCAAATTAAATCTTTAAAACCATTTAAAAAATTAATTTTTTGTGTTCTTTAAAACATCAAATATTACAATCCCTTTATATTTATATTATTTTCTTTTAACGTTTGAAATAACTGCAGTTTCTTATATTAATATTATTGCTTTCTGCAAACGTTAAAAACTTGTAATATTTGTAAAAATCTGTTTATTAAATATTTAAATTCATTGTATAAACAATTTTATTAATGGTTTTTATTCGTAACCGGAAGTATCACCTTCACAAAGTAGACTGAATCGAGGGCGGCGATTGAATTGGACGATGGAAATATGTTGCAATGGACAGACACTGTGCGCACATTATATCAACCCCTACAGTGTCAACGTTTTCCCAGAAACTACGTACACGGTATTGACGTGATTAATTTGTCCTAATTACATATAAAAATAATAAACATGTTCCACGTTTATTGTTTGATAAATGCAGATAATTAAAAAAAAAAACTCGTGATGCCTGTAAAAAAATTCGATACTTGTACAATAATACAAGTAAATGAAAATACAGTGTAATATAAATTTTTTTTTAATAGTTAAAATTAAAGATAATTTAACGTCCGTTAAAACATTTCTCCTAAGAAAAAGTTGTAGGGTTTAAGACGAGCATTTAGACTTTAATATATTGTATAATAATTGGTGTAGGTCAGAAATGTGCTACTCTAATATATATATTATTGAGATAGGTTTGAAATACGCTATACAGTACAGTATTTTTGATAGTTTTGAAATTAATATTTAGTTTTACTTTTCAATTAAATAAACGTCAAAGTGAGACATTGTCTTAAACATATTCCAAATAGTTGAGAAATACATGAATTTTAATGCTAAAAGCATGTCTTCGACGCTAATTTCTAATCATATAGATCAGTGTAGAAATGGACATTCGTAGGTTTTAGTGGAAGTACATTTTACAACGCGATTCGCGCCCTTAACTTACTGTTTTTTTTTAATGTTTTCAATATAGTTTTAAAAATTATACTGTTGTTAGAATAAGTGTGATAAAGAATAAATAATTGATAATAATTATAATATATACTCTGGAACAAAAATCCTGATCAGTTTCAAAGTAAAAAACACAGTAATTTTTATTATCTTCAAATTACATAATCGAATCAATTGAGTAATTGTTTTATATTTAGCTAAATATCAATATTTCTACAATTATTTTAAGGGTTATTACCGCATTCCTCCAGTAACCTCATTTCAACTAATTACAGTCTATACAATTACACAAGCTCGGTGATTTAACATTATGACAAATTAATAATTTCTTACTTATTAAGATTATGTAAAATGAACAAAACTCAATTAAAAATATTGATTCTAAACAATTGGCGGTATGATAAATTAATCATTAGAATTTAAAAAATTCAGTGTCTAATTTAATTTGGTGACTTGTGATACACTAAGGCAAAGGCTTATCCTTTTCTTCTTTGAGTGCCCTCTCCTCATAGGAGGTTGGCGACTCGATCTTGTGCAAGTCATATCAGTGTGGAAACATCCCTGATTTTAAATCATTGACGGAGGTTTCGCAGCCAGAACAACTTCTTTCTTCCAACTCCGCGATTTTTCCCTTCCATTATCAGTTGTAGGAATTCGTATTTTTTATATAGATATTCAGCTTTTCGGCTTTTCATCATCGTGTTTCTTTGCCCATTTCTCTAAATAATTTGTTGTTCGTTACTTTATCAGTCCAAGGCTTATAGACTGTATATATTGTGATAAATGGTGGACGCGCCGGGTTATTCTGGGACGCACAAGCTTGAATGTTATATTAAACCTTTTGGATTTGAATGAAGAAAAAATTAGTCTTTATTAATGATTACTTTAAAACCACACAACTGATATTTTTAGCTATTTCATAAACTAAATGTTATAAAAAATGTAAAGTTGATTTCTAAATATTACAGTATAAGCGAGTTTAGTAAATAATAAGCAATTGTTTTCATTAACATGAATGAGCTGTTACATGTAGGTGAGAACATCAAGAAAATAAATATTATTTGAACATTTTATTGATGAAATTTATAAGAAAACATTATTATACGTATGCATCATGTTTTATTCAGTTAATAGAAACAGTCAATTTATAAATATATAAATATAAACACATTTAAGTACCTTAAAGCTAAGAACACCTTAATACCTAAATATGAAACAACAATATCAGTACTAAATGCATCGGTAATACTCAGATTTTGAAAAATATTCGTTTTTTTATTAAAAAACTATGTTTACGAATATATAAAAAGGTATAGGAATTGTACGCTAAAATTTGTTCAAACCTGAGATTTTGATTGTGCCACTTTGTGGTTATGATAAACACATTTTTATACAATAATACAAATACAAATTTAATTCGAAAAGTATTGTTTTATTGGCGCAGTCTTTCACGTTTCAATTGAGACAAATAGACAGAGAGAGAGAGAGAGAGAGAGAAAGAGATTGATTTACTACTAATTAAAGTGATTACATAATAATATTCATATTATTTTAAGATGTTAAGTAATAACGAAATATTTTATGAAAATGCAGTTGGGGTTGTACTCAAAAGAGTTTGTTAATTAGTTATTATAGAATATTGAAGTGAGTTCTAATGTGGTGCTGAAGTATTTTAATAATAATTAGCTTTATTTTTAAGTTAATTATTAAAACAAGAATTTTGCAAATTTTACTTTATGAGATTTAATTTATGAACTGAGTTTATCGTATTTCAAAATATTACAAAAACTTCATTTAGAGATTTAGCGAATAAAATTTGGGATTCAAGGATTTTTATAATTTGAGATTTCAGTAACGAATTTTGGCATCTTAATTAGAAAAACTATGTAAAGAAATGTGTTATCTTAATGGTGATCTTGTTTTTTATTAAAAGAGTTGCGAGTTGTTTAAAATAATTTTAACTTATATAATACGACACACATAATATCTATTGATCCACAAGGATATAATTCCTCTCAAAAAATTGAATGACCGCCGGACGGGATTCGAACCCACGACGCTGGTGCCCATAAGTAACTACTCGTTAGGGCATGACTTCAGTTCACGCAACTCCTAAATATAATAAAAATAATCTTAAAGTACTTACCAGACTTTAAGATTATTTTTATTATATTTAGGAGTTGTGTGAATTGAATTCAGGATTTCATACAATAGTTATTTATACTGGTTAACTGAGAAGATTACTTTCTTACAAGGGACATGTCTGGTGAATCAAATTATTTACCGGAGGTTGGAAGACAGGCCCCGAGGGGTGGAGGCAGAGTGTGCAGGAAGAACTGTTTTAAACCGGGAAGATTTCGAATTTTAAAAACCAAAAGAAATGGTGGAAGAAGCTATGCGTTGAAGTCAAAAGATATCTTTGGAGCAAGGGATATCAGCTAACTTACAAAAAGCTTGGCACAAGAGAAGCTCCCTCTCTTTTTATGAGAATGAACAAGAGAATTATTTCTGAAGCTAGGTGTTCCAATATATTCAAGTACTTTAGTAGTCCAAGTCACGATAGAAGAGGTGCGATGTATATACTAATGAAAAGATAAGATTACTTCCTTACAAAGGACCTGTCTGACTAAGGAAATCATTAGTTCAAAGCTAGATTATATGCTTAAATCAAAAGTGATCTTCGGAGTGAAGGATATTAATTGGCTTACACAAATTGGGAACAGAGAGGAGCTGTTTCTCACTTATTTTTAAATGAGAGGATGATTTAAAAAAGTTGTTGGTTGTAATGCGCTATGGCAATTGCAATGTTAATCTATGTTTCAAAATTGTAATTTCGGTGCTCTACCGGGGCTCTCGAAGCGGAGCTATGGATTAACTGAACCACACCGGACTTCATGGATCTAAGAAAGTGTCTGAATCTTATGATAAGCCCGCAGAGGCCGAAAGAAAACGGCCACTGTATTTCACCAGAATTTTTTCGAAGGCAATGCGAAGAGATGACTTTCCTGCAATGTGATAGGTACAGGACATGTTCAACATTAAACTATGAGGGGGCAGGAAGCAACGTCTCTTCGAGTACGCTTGATAGACTATGATAGAATATGTAAGAAAGCTACTAGAAAATAGATTGAAAACAAATGTAGTTTCAACAGAATTATTTCGAAGGCAGAAGGAAGAAGAGTTAACTTTCCTATAAGGTGATAGGTAACAGACATGTTTAACATTAAACTAGGAGAGGGTAGCAAGCATCTTCTCTTTCAGTATGCTTGATAGATTAAGTAAGAGAGCAACTAAAACTTAGATTGAAAATAAATGTAGTTTACCAGATGTTTATTAATTGAGAATCAATTTGGATTTAACCATAGTTTTTAGGGACGACTAGACTTTGAGGACAAGGCTTTGGAGGGCACTGAATACAATGAATGTCAGTAATGCGTTCAACACGGTCAGGTGGCAGTAGATCGTATAGGAGTTGTAACGAATGAGAGAATTATTGAATGAATAAATAAATATATGGATGAATGGAAGAATGAATGAGCTACGTCGCTGATGGTCGGTTAGAGTGAATGCAGGAGAAGCCTTGAATGAAGCGAAGGTAACCAGAGAAGTTTCACAGGAACATAATATGTAATTAAATCTTCAGATTAAAACTCTTAGAATTTAGAAAGTTTTAACATTAAAAAATAGGTAATACATGTTTTGAAACATTTTAGAAATCTAGAAGGAAAACCCCAGAAATATTGATGAAAACTTTATGAAGATTTTTGGAAATTAAAAGCTAAAAAATAAGGAAATTCTGATAAGCAAGAAATGGTAGAAAAATCTAAAAGTAAAAGAGAATTTACTGAAAAACCTTCGAATCTTACATATATAAAGAAAGAAAATTACGATATTTCGTAGAAAAAATTAAAAAAATTGCAGAAATTGTATAAAATCCTTTAAGAAAACTTGTATACATAAGAAAGGAAATTACGATTACACAATTCATAATTCTAAACGTAGCTTAGATGATGACTAGGGACTAGTACTTAGTTTGAAGGCAGCTGCATACGGAATGGCGAACGTGGTAGGTCAACCTTCAATGAAGAGGCAGCAGAAATTGTAAAAATTCCTTTAAGAAAATGTTTATACATAAGAAAGGAAAACACTATCGATTACATAGTCCATAATTCTAAACGTAGCTTAGGTGATGATTAGGGGTTAGTATTTAGTATCTGTATTGGTCAACCTTCACTGAGGAAGGAGGATCCTATTTGACAGCTTCTAATTAGGGGAACACTTAGTATTACCAAAGTAAAGTCTGTGAATGATAAAAGAATTGAAGTGTTTTGGGGGATCTTTAGATATGAAGTGTTATTTTTTCAAAAGGATTGCCATCAAGGCAGCATAAAAGGGAGGAGATTGTGGTGGCTTATATCTAATTTAGGAATAATGGAGGAGACTATTATAATCGAAGATATATTCTGTACTTCTATAGGAAACTGAGGTAAAATAAGGAATTATCTATAACAACAGACATGAAAACTGTCTATTGTTGAAAGAATAGAAGAAAACTGTATTCCGAACAACTTTCACTAATAAAGTGAATAGTTCACTTATTTGTGAGGTAGTAGTTGCGAGTATATAACGAGGTTTGGAAGTACATTAATAGAAAGAAGAGTGTTTTAACCCTTGCGTGTGCTAGTCGCGAAAGCAAGTACACAGAAACACGCTCGTTATAGATGTGTTTGGCCTAAATTTTTAGACACTCGCACTCATCATTGTAGGTGAAAGGGTTAAAGAGCCATCATGTTAACTTCTGCTTAGGAAAAACTTGGTGTTACTACAGAAGAACAGAAGAGCCTGGGAATTATACTAGATATAAAGTGTTTTGGATCACTAGAGGTTAAGTATTTTCCTTTGGGAATAATCTCGAGAGTGTTACTTATATCTAATATATGTTCCTTACATGGCAATATAAGAAAATCTTATTTTGGACGGTAACAGAGTTCGCAGCACAATGGCACTAAGATGAAGTGGGATAACACTTAAAGCAAGTTTTGTAATGGACAGCTTTGGGTGTATAAGATAAGGAATTCCAATGAGAAATTTTAGTTGTGGTGGTGGGAGGTTGTAATGTTGAACCACGCCACGTTTTGGTACAGAAGACAGGTCAAGAGTGGATGAAGAGGTAGGCCCAGAAAACTTTGAAGAAGCAATGTAGGATTCTGATTTTGACATAAAAAATCATCTGAAAAAAGGACATAGAAGAGGAGGTTTAAGTAGAAGCACCGAGTGTAGATTATGAAAACATGATCTGCCAGCATCTCCTAACATATGAGTTTATCTGCAAAAGAATGTGAAAGGTAATGACGTAGGTCCAGAAAAAATTTAAGAAGCAATGTAGGATTCTGATTTTGACATAGATACTTAGAGCAAGTTTTGTATTGGACAGCTATGGATATATAAGCTATAGAAGTCCAGTGAGAAATTTTAGTTGTGGTGGAGGGAGGTTGAAATGATGAAACACCGGTACAAATGAGAGGCCAAGAGTGGATGAAGAGATAGGCCCAGAAAATTTTGAAGAAGCAATGTAGGATTCTGATTTTGTCATAAAAATTCATCTGCAAAAAGGACATAGAAGAGGAGGTTTAAGTAGAAACACAGAGTGTATGTTATAAAAAAATGATCTACCAGCATCTCTTAACATATGAGTCTGTCTGCAAAAGAATGTGAAAGATGATGACGTAGACTCAGAAAACATTTAAGAAGTAATGTAGGATTCTGATTTTGACATAAACACTTAAAGCAAGTTTTGTATTGGTCAGCTTTGGGTGTATAAGTTATGGAAGTCTAGTGAGAAATTTTAGTTGTGGTGGAGGAAGGTTGAGATGATGAAACACCGGTACAATAGAGAGGCCAAGAATGGATGAAGAGGTAGGCCCAGAAAATTTTGAAGAAGCAGTATTATAGGATTCTGATTTTGACATAAAAATTCATTTGCAAAAAGGACATAGAAGAGGAGGTTTAAGTAGAATCACAGAGTGTATGTTATGAAAAAATGATCTACCAGCATCTCTTAACATATGAGTTTGTCTGCAAAAGGATGTAAAGTTCGATGGAAATGCCTTTAGGTAAAATTAGATTAAAAATTATGAAACAAAAAAGTATTCATACAAAGAAGACATTTCAATTGGATTTTGTACTTAACTAACGTAAATGAAGAGATTTTGTGGTAAGATATTTTAGCGAATAAAATCCAGGATTCTTGTAACTGTTTGTTTTATATAGTGAATTTTAATTAATTCATTAAGAAACTTCTGAGTGAAAGAATTTGAAGACATATTATACTTTAATATTTGAGACTATTGAATAGTAAACTTCTTCTCCGAATAAAAACATAAGATTTTTTAGTAAGATGTATGGTTCTTGAATTTTAAAGGCATTCACCTTTTCGTAAATTTCGATTTTAAGAATAAATGTATTTAGGAATACTGTAAATAAAATTCCAGGTTCCATAGATGTTTGAAAATTTGGACATTATTTAGTAAAATTTAAATTATTATTTAAAGAGATTTGTTAGCAAAGGAAATAAGGATTTTGTGGTCAAGTTATATCAGTTTTCAGTGGTTATTTTTATAGTCTTCAATTCATTAATTTAGATGATCAAAAAATTCATTTAAATTAATGAATTTAAAGCAGGAATATTCTTTAGTAATTTTGTACATTATTTCGTAAATAAAATAGCAAAACAGTTAATAAAATTCAACAACACTTGCAACATCAAAAAGTTAAGTAAACGTATTGATTACTTTGTAACTCAACAGTTTAATTAAGTTAAAGCACAAAACTTAAAAAGTTAACCACTTGTTTCAAACCGAACGATAATTATTTACATCAAAAAGTAAAAACAACGCTCGTGAATAAATAAATAATTTACGTAACAGTTTACGTGGTATGTGTGTGTTTAATATTTTTCCACGTGCAATTGCCACATAATTTATTACGATGTTTAAGTGTTGAACGCTTTCGTGCGTGCAATTGTTTTTTTCTCTCTTAATAATACGTATATTGATTTATAAATATATAAAATCGTGTGCGTTTATGACGTTTGTAATTTCGTACTTATATTAAAAACAATATTAAATTTATATAAAAAACCAATTAACACATTTTAAAATCTAACGTTTTGAAAATATAAATATCAATGAATAATTTTTAAGAAAAAAAAAGGAATTTAGATTAGTAATAAATAACGAAATATTATTAAAAGTTTTATAACGAAATAGAAACAAATATTACAAAGGTTGATATTATTTTAACCAACGTTAAATAAAGTAAGTTTTAAAACGAAATAGAAACATATATTACAAAGGTTGGTATTTTTTTTAACCAACGTTAAATAAAGTAAGTAATGATTAAATAAATAATTAAAGCTTTCTAAAAAAGAATCCCACTTAAGAAGAAAATAATACATTATTTAATAAAATAATAAACAAAGTGAAAAATTAAGTATTAATGGCCAACAACGATTAAATTTAATTGACTAAAAATTTGTTTAAGTTTACATAAAATTAAAACTAAACTGAGTTTATTCCTTATTTATATACATACAACATTTAAATAAATAAGTTAAATAATTAATAAACTCAATTTTTATTTATTGCTAGTATTATTGTAATATTATTATAAATATTATACAGGGTGACTGACGAAAAACCTTTGGTGCTGTATCTCGCTTATTTTTTATCCGATTTTAATAAATAAAACATCAAATTAAACCATTTTTAAAAGACTTTAATAGGATCTGAACTGTTATTTTATCTCGCACCCAGTTTTTGACAAAATACGATCAGCATTTTTTTTTTAAATTGCACTGTATATATATTTTTATTGATTCGCAAGGAGATTTTTTTTCTGAATATAAAATTGTAGACAAATTTATCCATACATCAAACTTAAGTCGAGAAATTGAGGATTAAAAAAATAAATAAAAAGCCAAGTATCCATTGTAAACAATATACAGACCCTATTTTAAATGTCAAAAGTGACAGTGACAGCCATTGATACAATACTGCAACGATTTTTAATTATTTCATAATTAAAATGTTGCAATATTTCAAACACTGTACTAGAATTTTGTACTCCTACAGAAATCGTTTTTCAGTTTTTGAAATCTTGCAACATTTTTATTATGAAATTATTAAAAATCATTGCAGTATTGTACCAATGACTGACACTGTCACTTTTGACATTTGGAATAGGCTCTGTATATTGTTTACTAAGGGTATTTGATTTTTAATTTTTTTTAATCATCAATATCTCGACTTTGGTTTGATGAATGGATAAAATCGTTTACAAATTTAGATTCAGAAAAAAATCTCCTTGCGGATCAGTACAAAATATATATACAGTGCAATTTGAAAAAAAAAGTTGATCGTCTTTTGTCAAAAAGTGGATGCAAGAAAAAATATCACTACAGTTCATATTAAAGTCTTTTAAAAATCATTTAATTTGATGTTTTATTTATTCAAATCGAATCAAAAATAAGCGAGATACAGCACCAAACGTTTTTCGTCAGTCACCCTGTATAAATACAGAAAATATTTACATAATACTATATGAAATATATAATTAACTTTTAACCGTTGTTAAGTAATATTATTTTCTAGCTCAAGTGGAAGACTTTTAATCTTGTAACGTTTTTTAATTTTTTTATACATTTTTTCTGTAATTCATCGTCGATACAGGCTGCATCACAGTGTGCTTATTGATATAAATATTTAAAACGATCAAAACCGCCAATGTGGCGACGAAGACGATCCCTGAGGTACAGAGTACTGCTTTATAAACGCTTTTGCTTTTGTAGTTGGTGGTGTAGAGTAGCAAACCTATCAGGAAGCCGAAGAGGGCGCCGAAAACGTGCGCCCCCCAGGAGATGTTCGGCTGGCCCTTTCTGCCGTAATGGTGTATCACATTGTAGATGGCGTCGGAGGCGATCAGCAGGCCGACGCTGAAGCACTTCCACAATCTGTACTTCATACCGGGAAAATTCTGTAAAAAAGAAAAATTGTAAATTATCACAGATTCAATTCATATCAAGAAAATTATGCTAGGAAAAAATATAGATTTATGTATTTAGTAGAGATCAGAAGAACTGTCTTATGAAAGTGTACAATCGTCATTTAAAGTACTTTTAGTTTGAGAATGACAAAAACAATTGTGTCGAAACTATAATCACAAACTTCAAGTGAGTGAGCAAAGTTTACTTGCGTTTTATACTTCTGGAATGAAGTCATAAGCATAAAAGTAAATATTTTAATTTTAAACGCACTTTAAAATATCAAATAATTCCAGTTCTATTAATAAGCTTCTGATTAACCTTCTACTTTGCATATTAAATTTGTGCTTGAATGACTCTAACATTATCGTTGTAATTTTAATTATTTATTATAAATATTTACTGTATTCTTACCAAAACTATGCACGATATATAAGATGTTAAGAGTGCATAGCCACCAGCTGAAGCACCGACCAAGAGTTCTGGTCGTACACAGGCTGCACCCAGGGCCCCGCATATTCCACCAGCGATGTAGATCGTCAGCACCTTCCACCAGCCCTCAGTTTTCTCCAAGAAGACCGCGAAGAGACACTGAAGCACCACGTTGATGGACAGGTGTTGCCAGCTGTCGTGGATGAGCATGTAGGAGGCGAACCGCCAAACCTCCCACTGTTTGTAAGGGTCGAAACGGAGCGCTGATTGCATTGCTGGCGTCGTTAGAAAAAACAGAATGACCTAAAATATTAAATCCCTACGTGAAAAGCTAATTCAACCATATGATGAATTATATTCTCGCTTAACTCGTGGTGTTAATTATAAGGCATTTAATTAATCTTCTAATTTATTCAACCATATATTAAGTAATGGTATATTTAACAGCACAATAATCATTATTGACAATCTCCCAAATTGGTAACATAACATACATTAATTTAGAGATGTATTATTTTATCTTATTATTGATTTTGGAAGAATAAATTTATAAATTATTATGATTCCTGCAAATATTACATTATAAATTTCCCCCTCTTTCTGGAGACATCTAAACCGTATCCGATATGAGCCAGCATAATCGTTATCTGCTCTTCTCGTAAAACGCCTCCGGTCGCTTTACATTGATGTAGTTTTCGTGTTATCCCCGCACCAGATCACACCGATTAGGGGCGATATCGATTTTTTGCTTGGGGGGATCGTTGTTCTGTTCGCTCACCTGCAGCAACGAAGCCATGATGATCACGGCAGGAAAGTGCAAGTTGATGTACCGCCAGCCGGCCCTCTCCTCGACCTTCTGAGACGCGTAGTAGACCGCAACGGGGAAGGCGGTATCGTCGACGGATCCGGGCGTCGTCGCCGGACTGATCAACGTCTTGTCCTCCGGGTCTTCGGCGCGGTTCATCCTGAGGTATTACCTGGTCTTAGATCTGAAAAACGAATATTAAAATTTTTAGAAGAGAAACCACATTTGGTCAAATTGAAACCAATATATCTCGTTTTTCTTAAATAGAACACCCTGTATATTTTTACATATTCAGACGCAGAATTTAATTGTGCTTTGATCTATACTAGCGTTCCCTATACCTATCTTCTTTACTTTTAAAGTCCATAAAGTTTTGATGTGCGGTTTCAGTGGGACACCCTTTATAGATTTTCAACTAAGTTCATTAAAACAGTATTTACAGTAGATACTTTGTTCACTGCACTCTTGATGAAATGATATTATAATAATAGGTAATTTTGAATTAGAACACTTGTTATGTTGTAGTGATTAATAAAAATGAAACCCTCCCAATTGTGTTGTTTTATTTTAATGTATTATTATGAAGTTTCATCATTTTAATTTATTATTTAATATGTTAGAAAGTACACTGGACAAAAACTGTAACAAAAAAATGGTGATGTGGCCATCATAGTACTTTCCCTATATTTTACAATTATTTGTTATATGCATTTCATTTAACTCATATAGTTTATTAGCCATAGGAAAAAAAATATCAAAATTATTAATTTTTTTATGAACATTATAAAAAACATGCTTTAAAAAATTTGTTCAGTTTTTCATTCTCTTTAACTTTTTTTTAACTTATAGATAGATAGATAGTATTTATTTTTCCATTGTACTTACAAAATAAAATTCAAAATATACAGGGTGTCCCGTTAATGCGGGGAAATGGCTGGACCATAGATTCCTGAGATCAAAATATGACGATTTAACGCAACTTATCTATATCCAAAAATTTACAGTTAAGCCGGAATTTGGCTTCAAAGTTTCAAAAAATTTTATTTCTTTTGTTTATAACAATTGAACGCTTTATTTGATTTGAATGAAATTTATTTTTAATAACTACCATAATATAATACATCATTTCAGTTATTATGACTATTATTCATTAACAAGAAGTATAAGAAACAGTAGTACCACCACTTAAAAACTAAAATATTTTTTTATTGGTGGATCCAATAAAAACTAAAAAAATACTACTTGAAAGACCATTTAATTTAAAAACTTTTTCATCTCTTAATAATATTTGATATCTTTTACGGTTTTCCCACAAAAAATAAAATATATATTTTTTATCTAGTAAAAACAAAATCTAGTTTTCCATCCAATCGAAAATAAATGTTTTTCGTGGCCGTCTTTGTTTAAAAAATGTAAATTATGTATAATAATTATTATTTAGTGTCTTTTGACAATTAATTTTTAACTTTATTATAGTTCATAAATATTCATATTTGGAACAAACAGATATCTCGTTTGTATTAGGATTTTGCAAAGAAAATTATTTGAAAAGTGTTAGATGTTGTTTTGATTTATTTTATTAATTGATATTATTTAATTTTTATTCAATTGAGTAAGTTTATTTACTTATTAATGAGTGCATAATGAGTATACTATATTCATATTTTATTTTTGTGCAAAAACCGTACAAGATATCAAAAACAAGTAAGAGTCGAAAAAGTTTTTAAATCTAATGCCCTTTCAAGTAGTTTTTTTTGGATTTTATTGGATGCACCAATAAAAAAATATTTTAGTTTTTAAGTGGTGGTACTACTGTTTTTTATACTTCCTGTCAAACACTAATGGCCAAAATAACTGAAATGATGTATAATATTATAGTACTTTTAATAATAAATTTCATTCAAATCAAATAAAGCGTTCAATTGTTATAAACAAAAGAAATAAAAAAAATTGAAATTTTGAAGCCAAATTCCGGCTTAACCTTAAATTTTTGGATATAGATAAGTTGCGTTAAATCGTTATATTTTAACCTCAGGAATCTATGGTCCAGCCATTTCCCCGCATTAACGGGACACCCTGTATATATATAACAATACTTATGTCTTAAAAATTTCAAAATTTGTTTGAATAAATCTATTAAATTAATGTTATATTTATTTACGTTTTACAACTTTCAATTAAAACCCTCGCTTATATTTCACTGATTGGAGGGTGGGTTAGAGGCCACCCACCCACCCTACATATGCATGTTAACTTTAATTACTGATCGCCTCGCGGTTTGCAATAACTTTAATTACAAAATTTGAGAAGTCCAGAAGAAAAGTTATTTGAGAAAATTACTGAAAAGAAAACCTTACAATTTAGAAGAAGTGTTCGGGAATATTCAGAAAATGTAAAGGTAAAAGCTAAACATTTCTAAACAAAACCATTTTGGAAACTTACAAATAAAAAATTTCAGATTTTTTTTGTATTTTAGGAGCAAAATTCTTAAAATTTTGAAGAAAAAATTGCTAGAGATACTAGAATTAATTTTTTTTTGTAGAACTACGAAAATAAAAATAAATCCGTAAAGATAATTAATGAAATATTGATAAATTCTCGGAAAGAAAAAGTACAGAAATGAAAAATTATTAGAAGAAATCTGGAAAAAATGGCTATAAATAATATTCTAATAATCTGGAAAGGAAACGGTTGAAGAAAAACATTAAAATTGAGAACAAGCATTACAAAAAAATCTTATAATACAAAGCTACGATTTCTCAGAAAAGTATGTGGAAAGTTCTAGAAATTTCGAAAAAAACTTCTAATCTGATACATTTTATAAACCGGAAAGAAAAACCCTAAGAAAACTCTGCGAATTTAAAATTAAAAATTCATATAGAATTCAATGGAAACGTTAGAATTGTATGGAAGAAAAATATCAAAAAGTTATGGAAAAAAGTTCAAGAATCTTTAAAAATGAAATTCCCAAAAAATTTTGATAAGATAATTCGGAAATGGTAATAATTTTTCGTAAAATAGAAAAATAGTTTTCGAAAAATCTTGTATTGGTTTTTTTGAAGCAACTAATTCAACAGGAGAGGTTTTAACATAACTTATTTTGTCTTTTTGAAAAAAAAATCGGTTTAGAGTTGAAGTGGCTTAGAGGGTAAGGCTATGAGTTGGTTGCTACATGATCTTTTTTAAGTCCAGAAGAAAAATTTGTTTGAAGAGTATTACTGAAAGAAAAACCTTACAATTTAAAAGAGGTTTTTGGGAATATTCAGAAAATGATAGGCAGAAAGACCTCTGGTCGATAGACTTTTGACAGATTAACTCACTTACACCTCATTCATTATTCACTATGTTTTTGTAAATATTGTAAAATTTGTCAATAAATATATGTATCAGAAAATGAAAATTCAATTTAATTTCTAGAATTGAAGTATTACTAATATAAATATTTAGAAACTTATTTTACTTTAGAAATTTTCACAAAATTCCCATAAAATAATTCAAAAAATGGTGATAAATTATCTAACAAGGAAAGAAAAATTGCTTAAAAATTCTAGAAATCCTCAAAACAATCATGGAAGATTGTTGAATCTCTTTTTTTGTAATTCTAGAAAAATGAGAGAATAGTTCTTACAAAATAAGAAAAAATCTGTAGATAAATGCAGAAAAAAATACCAAAAATTAGAGGAAAAATTTTAACGTCTTTGATAAAAAAGTATTAAAAAACAAAGATCCCAAAATAATTTTAAAAATAATGATAACTTCTGTTATAATTGATTCTGGAAAATTTAGAAAATTACACAAATGTAAAGTTAAAAAAATATAAAACGATTAGTAAATTCTTTATTTATTATATTACAGAAAAATTTAAAAACAAATTAGAACAATTTAACAAAATTCTTGCAATTTAAAATTCTTATAAATTCACCAAAAAAAAAAAATAGTAAAAAATTATTAAAAAATTATACAAAACTTGCTGAGAAGCTCTAGAGATCTAGAAGCAAAATTAGTGTAGGATTTTGAATCTTTGCAAAGTCTGGAAAAAAATCTAAAAATAAAAGTAAAATTTAGAAAAGAAATATTTCAAAATTTCAAATAACATAAAAGCAAAAAATATTTAAAATATTAATAACATTAGAAATTCTGAAAGTAGAGAATTCATATAAAATTAAAGATATATTAATATGCAAAATTATAAAATTACCGAAAAAAATGCACTCTTGAAATATACAGATGACAAAGCAAAAATATATAAAATTCTTGATAAATTAAAGACAAATAACAGAAAATTTTTAGAACACTAAAAAACAGTTCTAGAAATCTAAAAAAAATGTGATAAATTCTCATTAAATTAAAGAAAAATTGTTGCTAAATTTTGCATTGTTAAAAATTTAGTTGTTATAAAGCAAAAAAATGTATAAAGTTATTTATAAATTACTGAAGAAATCCTGAAACTAGAAAAATTGAAGAAATGGCGATAAATAAAAAATAGAAGAAAGTCCTAAAGATCAGAAAGAAAAATTTCTGGAAAATTCTAGAAATCCTAACTAAATTTGGAGTAAATCGTAAAGTATTTGAGAATCTTGGAAAGAAAAAATTGCAATTTAAGAAATAAATTCTTGAGATTTTGATAATACAAAAGCAAAATGTGTTAAAATACATGAAATGTGATATAAAAATTGGTGCAAAATATTTAAAATATTAATAACATAAAAAATTCTGAAAATAGAGATTTTTTATAAAATTAAAGAAATATTAATAACCAAAATTCTAAAATTACTCTTGAAAAATGCAGATGACATAAAGCAAGAAATATATAAAATTCTTGAGATATTAAAGACAAATAACAGAATAATTATAGAACACTTAAAAACAGTTCTAGAAATCTAATAAAAAAACTTGTACAAAGCTTGTGAATTCTCATTAAATTAAAGAAAAATTGTTGCAAAATTTTGCATTGTTAAAAAATTTAGATGATATAAATCAAAAAATGTATAAAGTTTTTTACAAATTACTGAAAAAAGACTGAAACTAGAAAAATTGAAGAAATGGTTATAAATAAAAAATAGAAGAAAAGAAGATACATTTCTGGAAAATTCTAGAAATCCTAACTAAATTTAGAGTAAATTCTAAAATATTTTAGAATCTTTGGAAAGAAAATCTTGCAATTTAAGAAAATACATTCCTGAGATTTTGATAATATGAAGCACAATGTGTTAAAATACTTGAAATGTGACATAAAAATTGGTGCAAATATTCCGGTAAGATATTTTAAGAAATGGTAGAATATTTCGAAAAAATGGAAGCAAAAATTTTTATTTTTGTTTTCTCGTTAAATTAAGAATTTTATGAAAAACATGGTTTAATAAAACTTGTTCGGTTTCTCATTCCCTTTAACTTTTGTCTGAAATATTATGTGAAATAGTAGTTTTTAATCCACCCAATACATTTTACTCGACGATTTACAAAACAAAAACTTTACTAATAAAATTATGCATCTGACAAAATTTTTATCAATTTTTTTAGTAGTTGTTAATTAAATAAACTGCAAAACTCTCGCGCGTGTTTTAATGATTGGAGGGTATGTCTGAGACCACCCACCCACCCTACATATATACATATATATATTTATTTTAGGTATAACACTGCTGACGATTTTTGCTAATTTAATTCACGCTTTCACTATTTATTTTCCCTGGAAACTAAACGCTCATCAGTGGGTGAGATTAATGTATATGTAGGGTGGGTGGGTGGCCACTATCCCACCCTCCAATTCCAAAACTTACACCAGAAGAAGTGAATTAAAAATTTAATTTAATCAGTTTCATGATTTTCTATCATTTTCGTGTTTCGTGAATAATTTTAGAATACTTAAAAACAGTTCTAGAAATCTAATAAAAAAACTTGTACAAAGCTTGTGATGAATTCTCATTAAATTAAAGAAAAATTGTCGCAAAATTTTGCATTGTTAAAAATTTAGTTGATATAAAGCAAAAAATGTATAAAGTTATTTACAATATACTGAAGAAATCCTGAAACTAGAAACATTGAACAAATGGTTATAAATAAAAAATAGAAGAAAAGAAGATACATTTCTGGAAAATTCTAAAAATCCTAACTAAATTTGGAGTAAATTCTAAAGTATTTGAGAATCTTTGGAAAGAAAATCTTGCTATAAATAAAAAAATACATTCCTGAGATTTTGATGATATAAAGCAAAATGTGTTAAAATACTTGAAATGTGACATAAAAATTGGTGCAAAATTCCGGTAAGATATCTTAAGAAATGGCTGAATTTCTCGAAAACATTTTATTTTTAATTTCTCGTTAAATTAAGAATTTTATGAAAAACATGTTTTAATCAAACTTCTTTAGTTTCTCATTCCCTTTAACTTTTCTCTAAAAAATTTTTTGATATAGTAGTTTTTAATCCACCCTCCAACCAATACATTTTATTCGACGATTTAGAGAAAAAAAACATTACTAATAAAATTATGTATCTGACAAATTTTTTATTAATTTTTTTAGTAGTTGTTAATTAAATAAACTGCAAAACTCTCGCGCGTGTTTTAATGATTGGAGGGTGTGTCTGAGGCCACCCACCCACCCTACATATATATATATTTACTTTAGGTATAACACTGCTGATGATTTTTGCTAATTTAATTCACGCTTTCACTGTTTGTTTCCCTGGAAACTAAACGCTCATCAGTGCGTGAGATTAATGTATATGTAGGGTGGGTGGGTGGCCACTATCCCACCCTCCAATTCCAAAACTTTTACCAGAAGAAGTGAATTAAAAATTTAATTTAATCAATTTCATAATGTTCTATCAATTTCGTGTTTTACCAAAATATTATTAATTTCTGGGTGGGTTAGTGTCCACCCACGTGCCTTAAATACGTACATGTGGCCTTTAAGCCATCGTTTTTTAATATCACCTAGTAACAAACTTTATTTATTTATTTCTGTTTATTCTGTTAAAAAATGTAAGCATTGTTTTTGCTTGAATAAAATGGTATATGTAGGGTGGGAGTGGAATAGTGTATGTATTAATCCACCCTCCAACTAATACATTTTCTTTGACGATTTACAGAACAAAAACATTACTAATAAAATTATGCATCTGACAAAATCTTTATCGAATTTTTTGGTAGTTATTAATTAAATAAACTGCAAAACTCTCACGGGTGTTTTAATGATTGGAGGGTGTGTCTGAGGCCACCCACCCACCCTACATATGCATATTTATTTTAGGTATAACACTGCTGATGATTTTTGCTAATTTAATTCACGCTTTCACTGTTTGTTTTCCCTGGAAACTAAACGCTCATCAGTGGGTGAGATTAATGTATATGTAGGGTGGGTGGGTGGTCACTATCCTACCCTCCAATTCCAAAATTTACACCAGAAGAAGTGAATTAAAAATTTAATTTAATCAGTTTCATAATTTTCTACCATTTTCGTGTTTTACCTAAATATTATTAATTGCTGGGTGGGTTAGTGTCCACCCACGTGCCTTAAATACGTACATGTAGCCGTTAAGCTGTCGTTTTTTAATATCACCTAGTAACAAACTTTATTTATTTATTTCTGTTTATTTTGTTAAAAAATGTAAGTATTGGTTTTGCTTGAATAAAATGGTATATGTAGGGTGGGAGTGGAATAGTGTATGTATTCATCCACCCTCCAACCATACATTTTACTCGACGATTTACAAAACAAAAACTTTACTAATGAAATTATGAATCTGACAAAATGTTTATCAATTTTTTTAGTAGTTGTTAATTAAATAAACTGCAAAACTCTCGCGCGTGTTTTAATGATTGGAGGGTGTGTCTGAGGCCACCCACCCACCCTACATATATATATTTATTTTAGGTATAACACTACTGATGATTTTTGCTAATTTAATTAACGCTTTCACTGTTTGTTTTCCTTGGAAACTAAACGCTGATCAGTGGGTGAGATTAATGTATATGTAGGGTGGGTGGGTGTCCACTATCCCACCGTCCAATTCCAATACTTACGCCAGAAGAAGTGAATTAGTAATTTAATTTAATCAGTTTCATATTTTTCCATCATTTTTGTCTTTTGCTAAAATATTATTAATTGGAGGGTGGGTTAGCACTTCAAATATATACATTTAGCCTTCAAACCATTGTTTTTTTTAGTATAACCTAGTAACAAATGTTGATGTGGCCATCATAGTACTTTCCCTATATTTTTCTCGAAAACTTTACAATTTGCTCAATATTGGATTCTTTACAACTATTTGTTATAAAATTTAATGCAACTTCTATAGTTTATTAGTAATAGCCACTAGAATGTCAAAATTATAAATTTTAAATTTTCTTCTGGTAAGTTAAGAAATTTATGAAACAAATGTTTTAATAAAACTTGTTCAGTTTCTCATTCCCTTTAAGTTTTATAATATTTTTCAAATTTCGAGAAAAAACAAAATTACGCCTTGAGTAAACATCCACTTCCGGTTTACGAAAAGCTTTTTAGTTCCAGTTTTTAACAATGGAAACTAAAGTTTTCTAAAAATTATCTCAAAACTTTATTATTGAAGGCTGGTTTAGGAATAAGTGAAATTTTTTACCTTAAAACAAATTCACCAGTTTCTGGAGTTGGAACTACCTTTTAATTTAAGTCTTTAATCACTTAATTTACACAAATGTTTTTTTGTTCATTAGTTTATCACTGTTACAAAACGAACCTATCCCAACACGAAACCAGCTCATCACCATCAAATAAGATCTACGTATTCCTCTTCACGCAACATCACACGCAGAACAGTCTGGTATTAATTCTGCGTATCTGGTGGCACCGAATATGGATTACCTCATCGACAAATTGAAACAAAGTGCGTTTTTTTTTTTAATTGGAACGCGTAGCCAGTTGTGGAAGGCGTTTGCTGTTTCCGCGCGCGTAAACCTCTTGGCCACGTGCTCGCGGACCTTAAGAGAATCATTAAAGGTTTATTTTGATCTTCGCCTCTAAAATTAAAATGGCCGAGCTGAGAGTCGGCGTCCTCCGAGAGCACATGGACAAATATAAACACGCGACTGTGCAAGTGTAAATAAATGCTCATACAGGTGAAGACATGAAAATTTTATGAAAATTCTTGAAAGCTTTTAATTTATTATATTTCAATTATGATTTTTAAATTTGTGGACAGAGAAATTTAATGAGTTTAAAAGATTAGATTGCAAAATTTTCACCAAAAATAGTCATTAGATGAAGGCATTGATCATGACTCCTAATAAGTTATCTGCCAATTTTCAAATTTACTAAAAATATTTATGTTGGTTATTTTAAATCTTATATTGTAATTGTTCTTAATAATCTATGTTTACGTTGGTGTATTGCTTTATGATCAACTTGGTTGGTCGGTGGATTTAAATTCAAATTAGATTAACATGTGACCAAGTGACTTAATCATGAAATTTAGAAGCACTTTTCATTTCCCCTTCTTCAACTGCGTAGTTCTAAAGAAATTCAAGTAGGTCGAAATTAGTTTGTAGTTAATAAGATGTTTGAAAAGAGAAACAGTCATGATTTCAGTTTTATTCTCCCTTTTAACAGCTTATAACAGTTTTATTTAACTATTGGGCGTTGGATAAAAATACTCTATAGTTTTATGTATATTCAGTATATTTATATATGAATTTATTTTCCTTAGAAAAACCAAATTATTCTTTGTAAAACTCTTTATCAATTCAATTTAATTTTTCTGATGAAAAATCTAAAATATATTTCAATAGGAAATGTTACTCTTTGTTTGTATCTAAATTTTATTCTTTCATTTGAAAGGAATTAATAGCGAGCCTATCGTGATTTATGCGTACGCGCACAAAAATATCTGGGTTAGTCATTAAGTGGGCCTATAGATAGATTTTACATCTTCTAGGTCGAGATGCGGCTGCACTCGGATAAGTTACAATTCACGGAATTTCTTGGCTCGCTAATGTAATGTGCGGGATCGATAAATTTGCCAACATTAAACCCATAAATCAAACAGAAAAAAGAGTAATCAAGTTTTTTTTAAATATAAAATCTGGTTAGCGCACTGACGAAATTCGAATTGAAAAACAACACACATCTAATGAATTCCAAAAAATTAATAATTAGCACAGTGTACTCTTGACTTTACCCAATATTTTTTTATGATTTCCAGCTATAATTTTTTCACTGTTGTCTTAGGCTAATAAATTATTCATTGTCCTAGCGTACTCTTGACCTATCCCAATAATAAGTTATTGATTGATCTAGCCTACTCTTGATCTACCCTAATAAAATATTCATAGTCCTGGCGTACTTTTGACCTAACATAATACGTTTCATTTTACGTACTCTTGACCTATCCCAACATGTTATTTATTTTCTAGCCTAATAAATTATTGATACTCCTAGCGTATTCTTGACCTATCCCAATAAGTTATTAATTGTTCTAGCCTACTCTTGACCTATCCTAATATATTATGAATAGTCCTAGCGTACTTTTGACCTATCATAATATGTTATTCATTTTAGCGTACTCTTAACTATTGTTGGTTTGAGTTTACGTGAAGTGTTTTGCAAATGAAAATAACAAGTGGGAAATAACAGTTAGAATTGTTAGGTAATTGCAAAATAAAAAAAATATTGATTATCGATACAAGCAGAAACAATTAACAATTATTTAACAAAAGTTGAAATCCAAAAACATTTAAAAGTCACTTTAGAAAGTAAATGAAATTGCTAGAAATTAAAATAATCGATAATCAATAAAATATTTACATTAGCAATGAAAACAATTGAATTGAATTGTTTTAATTGAAAAACAGAAATTGATTCACTCTTGACCTACACTAATAAATTACCCATTGCTCTAGCGTACTCTTGACCTACCTCAACTAATTGTTCATTGTCCTAGCCTACTTGGACCTACATAAATAATTTGTACATTAAATCTGCATACTTAATAATAAAATATATATTAATAAAAGATTTGGTTATTGTTTATACACTTAAGTGCCACTTTTGCAAGAAGTGGCACAATTGTATAATGTTAAAAAAACTAAAATGTAAAAAAAGTTGATATAAAAAAAATATGCTAATGAATAACGTTAAGATAGTTATTAAATAAAACTTAAAAATTTCTAAAAATATATTAGATTTTGGAAAATTGCAAGACTTGAAAGCTTTCAAAATCTCTTTTTTATTTTCTTTCAGATTTTAGAAATGCGAAAAATATAATTTTTTTAGATAAAATTTAAAGATAATGATAAACTTAACAATTTTCACAAATCGAAAATATTTATACACTACTTTGTTTTCAAGTAAAAAATTAAAATTGAAAAAGTTAGACATTACCAAAAATATATGTTTTCTCTTTTGAAAATACTAATAATTTGCAAAGAATATAAATTTGCTAAGAATAAATTGTTTACAACAATTGTAAATTTACTCAAAAATAATTAGAATTTGTCAGGTCAATTAAAATCAATCGATTTTTATTTTGAAAGAAATTAAATTTGACAATAAATGAAAAGATAAAATTTACAAACGAATATTTGTTTTGGGAATTAAAATCAAGTGGAAAAACAATTAAATTTTACAAAAAAAAAAATGGAAAGATAAACTAAGAAACATTAAAAAAATCATTAGATTCTTAATCAAAGTGAAAATAATAATAATAGAAAATGCTAAATTTTGCTTTAGACGTTCTAAAATTTTACAACGATTTTTTTGTGGTTTTTAGTTTTTTTTTAAAATTGCCAAAATATAAAAAATTATGATTTTTTTTTTAAATATTTGATATCTTTTTCTATATAAAAACCCTAATTTAGAACCTTTCTCTTGCAGCATTACCTTTATCTACACTTCATAATGACCTGCAAAGGTCGAAAATATAGTTATGCAAAAATTATAATATAAACTTTGTTTGTGTATATTATAGAATAAATAGTGGTATAAAAACGTCAAAATTATTTTCATTTACCCTTTTAAAATGAACTACCACATAGTAATGTTCGCTACCATGATTTTCATTTATCTTCGTTGTCGTTTATATCCAAATTTCGCTTTTTGATTGCAACTTTAAATTCTTCACATCAATTCGTCCATTTTTTGATTACTTCATTGTTTGTCGTATGTTAACTGTATTTTCATCAATTCTTGTTCTAATTTTTTTCCTTTTTCAAATTTTTAAGCAGTTCGAATTTTTTTTATTATTTCTCTTCCAAATTTCTAAAAATTTTCAGAATATTCCCTTCTGAAATTGAAGAATTTTCTTCGAGAGGTTTAGATATTTTCAGCAAGTTTTCTTATAGGTTTCTAGAATTTACCATCAATTTTTTTTTTAATTTTTCGGAACTTCTACTTTTCTTAGCAGTTTTTCAAGCCTGGTTTCTAAGTTTTCTAAAATTTCTAATCAGCGATTGTTTTAACTGCTTTTAAAATATTCTAGTAAATGTTTGTTTTGCAGCTTTCCAAACTGGAAGAACAGCCTTTGTTGGTGTTTAAATTTTCCTTTCTATTTATTTATTTAATATACAGTGAATTTTTTAGAAGTTCTCTATGGTGGTTTCGGAAAGTATAAGAGATAAAAAAAATGTTAAATGGAGAAGTGTAGTTTTAAGAGACAAATAAAATTGCAAAAAAGTCAATGGTAACTAGATGTTTTGATAAAAGTAAAAAGTGTCAATTTTTTCAAATCAATATATCTCGGTTATTATGACAGATAGAAAGAAACTGTAAGAGACAAAGTTTGAGATAATTTTATGCAGATTAATATAATATATTTAGAGAATTTGTGTCGCCATTATTTTCCGAGATATGACCCAAACTTACATTTTTTAATGGAAACCATAGTTGGCTATGACCTCATTCGATAAATTATTTTTTTCTCTTTAATATAATATAACATATAATATTTTTTTACACATAATTAGAGTCAAGACAGGGCAGAAAGACCGATGGTCGGTAGCCCAAACGGACAGACTAACACATTAGATATCATTTGTAAATGTTTTTTTAACTTTGTATATATGATCGAATAAAGATGTTATTCTCTCTCTATAACATATAATATAGTTATTTCTAAAAATAAGTGAGTTACAGTCATTTTAAGTTTCATTATAAATAAAAAAAATAGTTAGCCATGGAAAAGTAAAAAGTAAAACAATTTTTACAGAGATTAAAAAAGATAAAGAAACAGCATTATTATTTTTTTCTTTAGGTGTAAATAATTCTTCAGGATTTCTCCATTCCAAAGTTCTTTTTTTCTAATTTACTAGATTTTTCCTTGTTTTTTTTTCTTAGAGAATTCTTTGTGAAATTATTTTCCAAATCATAAGAAATTTTTGAAGAGTTTTCTTCCGTAATTTTTCCTTTTAAAAGATTTACATAATTTTGGAAAAAGTTGAGAGAAAGTTCTTCTGGAGCCTAAGATTTTTGAGTCGTTTTTTTAGGTTTATATATTTGTCAGGAATTTTTCATTTACTAATTTATTTTAGTTTAATAATTCTTCTAATCTCTCCATAAATTTTTATATGTTTATATTGTTTGAATTACCTTCAGAATTTTAAAATTATCCACTGATTTCCTTAGATTTTCGCTTTTAAAATTTTCGAAATTGGTGAAAATTTCTATTTAACAAAATTTTCTACTATATTAAATTTCAAGTTTTTCGAGAAGTATCCACAATAATTGAAACAGTTAGTACTCCAATATAAAATCAAAATTAATTTTTCGAAATGTCAGAAAATTACTTTTTTTCCAAATTTTTTTGTATAATTTTTTTTTTAAAAGTTCTAAATTTTTAAGTGATATTTCTTACAGTTCCTAGAATATAATAAAGAGAATGGTTGCGACCGTTACTACGTGGTAATCTATACTTACACTGAATTGAAAAATTCACTATGTTTTAACCACAAATAATTATTTGTGGTTAAAACGTAGTGAATTTTTCAATTCAGTGCTCCTAGAATATTCTACAAAATTTTCTTCTAATTTCAAAGAATGTTTATCAAAGATTCTACAATTTTCAATAATTTTTTGTATATTTCTAGACTTTTTCGAATAATAATAATAATATAATAATAGTTTTTTCGAGTTCTAGAAATTCACAGAATTTTCTCTTTTTGTAAAATTTTTCTTAAATTTTCTTTCTGAATATCGAAAATTCTTTCTTTAGATTTTAACAATTTTATACAGATTTTCCTTTTGAATTTATAACTTTTACATTTCATTTTTAATTTGCGAGAAATTTATTTTGTGATGTGATGTGTGTGTGATATAAACAAAGTTTATTAACTTTATTTTAAAGTTATAAAATAGGTATCACAAAGTGAAAGTCTCTACAATCAAGTAGACATTTTTTCGTCAGTTTTTTCTTCTAAATTTTTAGAATGTATCATGAGTATTTCTACAAAACGAAAGTTTAGGAATTTTTTTGTCGTTTAAATTTATAGAATTTTTATATATTTTTCTCTATAGAATTAGTAAAATTATCTTTGGTTTTGTAAAATTTTCGATTATTTCCATAGACTTTTAGAATTTCTTTCTGAGCAATTCTAAAAGTCTTTGGAATTACTTGTAAACTGCGATTTTTTTAAAGGTTTTTTAAAATTTTCAAGATGGAATTTTTCTTCTCGCGACTATTCTACATTCTATTTTTTTTACCGCAACCACTTTCAATTTGTGATAAAATTTTTCGATGGTTTTAGAAAATCCTATCAACTTGTTTATCTTTAGGAGTCCAAAATTTTACATTTTTTCTTAGAATATTTCAGAAATTTTTCTTCCAATTTAATTTCAAGATTTCTAATTTTACATGTATTTATAGATTCTCAAATGAATATATTTTTTTTTATTCATTTGTTATAAAACTTTAAGCATTGTTCTTTTTATATTCATAGAGTTCTAGATTTTTACATGAACTTCTTTTTCTATGTTGCAAGAAATATTTTTTTTGAGATTTATATAATTTTTTGGATTTATATAATTTTTTAGAATGTTCCATGAATTTCGCTTTTTATTGGTAAAACAATTTTTGTAGTTCTAAAATTTTTCACTGAGAACATATATTTATTGACAAATTTTGTACATATTTACATTGGAATGATGAATAATGAATAAGGTATTAATGCATTAATTTGTCAGAGGTCTTTCTGCCTTGTTTTGTCCAGAAATATGGTTGAATTGGGATTTTTTCACTGATTTTTGCAGATTTTTTAAGTTTTAAAGCAATATATCTTGTGATTTCTATATAACATTTCTTTTAAATATTCTTAATTTTAAAGTGATATTTCTTTAAGTTCCTAGAATATTCTAGAAATTGTTCTTCTAAATTAAAATAATTTTTATCAAGTTTTGTACAATTTCAATCATTTTGTAAAATATACTCGTATTTCTAGAATGTTTATGTTTGTTTTTTAAGGTTGTTTTAAAAGTTTATTTAGAGTTCTACAAATTTTTTGTATTTAATAAAATCATGTGTATGTGTTTAGGATTGGAGGTTAGGATAGTGGCCACCCACCCACCCTACATATGTATAGAAATTTCATTGGTCACTACTTTAAGTTAATAAAAAACAAATCACTATTTTGGCTGATATTTTGGCAATTCTAAAAACAGAGTTCTAGTTTGTGTTCAAAAATATATGTAGGGCGAGTGGGTGGCCACTATCCCACCCTCTAATAACTATATCATAAGCCACAGTTTTAAAAGAAAAATTGCACAAATAAAAATATTTACTCTTGAATTAAATATAGGCTTCAAAATCAATGGATTATTTATAAAGACTCTCGTGTATGTTTTGAAGATTGGAGGGTGTGTTAGAGGCCACCCACCCACCCAACATATATTTTTAAATACAAACTAGAACTCTATTTTTGGAATTGCCAAAAATATTGAATTTTCAATGTATAATTTTTTTAAAACAAAATCACTGTGTTTCAATTCTAAAATTGTAAGAAACTTGAAAGAGTTATTTTCTCATATTTAGATTTATCTAGAGTTTTAAAATTCGTAGAGCTGTTTTAAATTGAGGAATTGAAATAAAAGGGAAAAAACTTAACGCCTTGGAATTTATGGAAATAAACTGGAGCAAAGACACAGTAGAACTCTTAAACTATCAAACCGAAATTTCAAATTCCCAATGATTAAATCTGTTTAATTTATCACCACCATTGATTAAAATACACCAAATTAATCAAATCATAAAATTTACTATTTACCATTTAATTAAATCATAACATTTACTATTTACCATTTAATCCAAAAAAACAATCAAAATCTCTTCACAAATTCCATTACACTTTTACATTTTTTGTTTCAAGTAAGAAACATCACAAAATTAACATGTTTATTACGACAATACCGTACTGTACCGTACCGAACTTCTAATTATTTCGTTTTTCTCTTGTTTTACTGCGTTGGTCACTCACACAATAATCCTTCGCAACGATCACGCGATCGATCACGTAATACAACGATTTTACGGACATTGCGGATCTACCGCATTAATAACCAAGGACAGGTGAGAGCGAAAAAAAAACAAAAACAGAAAAAAAAACAGGTCCTCGCCACGAGAGCAATGAAATGGTTAATGACGTTAATGAGCGGTTTCATAGCCAACAAGCTAACAAGCACGTGCGCGTAAGTACAACAACACGTTTTAGTGCTTGTAAACAATCTTAATAATTTTGTAAATGCAGCACAATAATAAAACGCATTTATGTTTAATGGAAACTTTTTATTAATTGTAATTTTATTTAAAATTAACGCATAATGATTAAGCCCAAGAAATTGGATTGACGAAGTATGTGGTATAGTATGAAAATAGTGCGGAGCGTTGGCGAATAGAGTGGCCACCGGATGTGTACTAACATGCTCATTTGTATTTCAGCTGTGTGTGTGCAAAGTTACGTCTGTGCTGTTTATGTCTATAATGTTCAAGACAATAAAGAATACCGCCTGTTGTGAAGTTATGGCTGTGATTAGATTTCTCAAAGCAAGAAATTTGCGATCTTGCGGTGTTCATCGTCAATTAAAGGATGTGTATGGAGAAAATGTTATATATAAGTCGCTGTTCAGTGCTGGTATTATAATTTCAACAACAACAAGAACATACATGATGCGTTAGGGATGCAAGCCAGTCATTACTAACGAACTTTCAACCATCCACCATATAGTCTAGCTCCTTCAGTTTATAAAACTTAAGTACTTTTTGACAGAAGAGAAAGATCACACGGCGGAAGGAGCATGCGATAGCGAATCAGTACTATGACTACAAGAGATAACAGGCTTCACACCTATCCTCTGCTATTTTCTTTAATACAATGTTATTTTTTTACATTGCTATTCCTTTTTTATAGCTTGTACATCAGTGTAATAAATGTCTTCTTAGAAAATTAAATTTAATTCTTTTGTGCGGTGTGTATTTTCAATTCTTCTCAGTGACGCCTTTCCATTAAACCAGTACGTTTGTCAATCCCCAGAGGGCGACGTTGTCGTCACGCAAGTGGTAAGTGCACGGACATAAAGGGCGATGCAATCTTTCCTGTTTAGGGTGGATTTATTATGTGGCATTTAAATAATTTATTCGTGGGGAAATAGGATTCACATAATTACATAATTGGCTAAAGGGGACCCGTATCGTTATTACGTAAACGACAGTGCAGAATTGTGAATGATGTTTGGTAGTCGTTCTTTTTCTATTCATTAAACCAAATGAAATGGTAATAAATAAATATAACTGTATTTTCGAACAACTCAAAATGTCTTACTGCTTCTATGTATGTAGATAAAATATTAATGATTTACTTTATGAATCTGAAAACTATTTGGTGAATAATAAAAACAAAAAAATTCAATTAAAAATAAAACTAGAAAATTAAAAACAAATTTAGATAATATTTTATTTTTAAAGGCTTGTTTGCAATTTAAACAATTACAGTTGAAAATTAGAAAGGAATAAATAAAATATAATAGTAGTAGTAGTGTTTGGCTACCGACCACGTGGTCCTTCTGCCGTGTGATTTGTGTGTGTGTAAATGAGCTTGTTACTTTAAAGGATCGCCCCCGTCACTAAAATATCTATCTATCCCTCGGACAGGCTTTGATTAATTAAGCAGCAATTAAAAAAATATTTTATTTTTATTTTTATTTATTTATTAAAATTTATTATTTTATTTCAAGTTAATGGTAGTCGGAGAAATAAACAGATGGCGTGATGTCAAAATAGCACCAATTTAATCAACAACGGCGATATTCCGTTTACACGCAATTAGTGGGGAAATAGTGTGTATCCGGAAAAGAATCCAATTAAAACAAAAACATGTCGTGAGGGCTCTTGATAAAATCAACCCCGGGAAACACGTCCGCTCGCACATCCATTCATTCTCGTAATCGTTAGTGAGAGAGAAAATGGCTTTTACAGAATGAAATGCTAATTACATCGATTTATAACCGTGTGTTTAATTGTTCATTTGGTGAAGATTTATTGAGTAGTTTAATAGAATTGTATTCAATTCGTACTTAATTAAATGATTTTTACGTATTTTAAATATACAAAAGCAAAAGTATCTCTGATTTAGTAACTCAAAATCGGCCACTGTTATCAAAATTTTCAAAGAGTGATAAAAGTTTATAAATGTTCTATTAAAATGTGGAAAAATAAATTTTTCGTTAGTAAAACATTCTTTTTTTAATTATATTTTTGTTTTCAGTATTCCCAAGATTATCTAAAATAATCAAATTTATTTTTTTGATTATCAGAATTTCATTTTTTTTTGAATTTTTTAAATTTCTAACATCTTTAGGAATTTCAAGGTTCTGAAACTTTTAAAGACTTTTAAGATTCTCAGTATTCTTAAAAATAATTTTTAAAAATCTTAAAAAATTATAATCTTTAAAATCTTGAAACTCCTATATAACTTAAAAATATTTGAGTTGAAACAATTAAGATTTTTAGGATTTTATAGATTTCAATATCTTAAAAAAAAACTATTATAAGATCAAAATAGGCAAAATTAACATTTCTTAAAATTTCAGATTTAATTATTTTTAAGATTTTAAGCTAATCTAATTCTCTAATTTTTAGAACCATACAAAATCTTCACTATTTTATTTGCATTTATAAAAGTAACTTATAGATTAAACATAGTCGGTGGTTTTTAAGATCTTCAAGCTTTTCAGGATTTAGTTAAGCTTTTAAAGATATTTAAGATGGAGTTTTAAGCCTTTAAATAGTTTTTTCAACATTTATAAGAATTTAAATATTTTTAGGACATGAAAAAAACACACAATTTCTAGCAATGAATATTTTTTGAGTTTACGTCACGTTCTTAATTACAATAAATAAAAACACTGTTACTCCTTACTCCAATTATTTATATTCACAAATAAATAAATGAGGTATGGAGTAAAAGTGTGTTTATTTATTATGGTTTACAGAGTTTTAAGATTTTTGATATTTTATAAATTAATAATGTTTTATTTTCTAAAAATATTTAAAGTCGTAGACTTAAAAACACTCAGTATTCCCAAGATTATCTAAAATTATTATTATATATATTTTCAACTTTTTTGGCGATTTTTAAGATTTTTAAGTAAGTAGTAATTCCAGTATTTTATAAACTTTAAAGATTATTCCATTTCTAAGATATAATTTTCAATTTTTTAAGATCTCTAGTTATAATTATTTTGTGGATTTTATGGTTTTTAAGATATTTAAGATTCTCAATTTTTTCAACATTCATTATGAATATTTCCAGAATATGAGAACATTTTATGTTATAAGATTTTTAATATTTAAGAGGTTATAGAGATTAAAAAATAAATATATTTAAAATTTTTAAATTTAGTACTTTCTGTTCTAAAAATAGACAAAATCTTAGATATTTAACATTCCCGAAATTTTCTAAATTAATCTTTTCATTAAAGTTAAAGTTATATTATTATCAGAATGTTCAATTCTTTCACGATTATTGAGATTTTCAAAATTTTCTGGAATTTTAGGATTTTGATAATCCAAAAACTTTAAAAAATATTTAAGATTTTGGCCTTTCTAAAAGTAAGATTTTCAAAGTAGTAGTCAGTTTTCTCAAATCATTCGTAATTATAAGATTTTCAGGCTTTTAAAAATATTTAAGTTTATAAGATTTTAAATATTTTTAGATAACCATACACATTTTCATAAAAAATATTTGGAACATTTATCAATGTTTTAAAATATTAAAATCCTAAACATTTCGTAAATTTTCAAATAAATGAGAAACTTATTATTTCTATATGATACTTCGAAGATTTTTCAAATTTGTATGATTATCTAAAAATATTTAAAATCTTTTAAGTGTTACAAAAACTCTAACATATTTTAAAAGCCTGAAGATCTTAATAAATGATTTCATGTTCTCAAAATAATAGGCACAATCTTAAAGAAATTTATCATTCCCAAAATTTTATATAAAAACATTTTTTAAGATTAATGATTTTTAGGATTTTTAAGTTTATCAGTAATTTCTTTTCAATTTTCAGAATTTACGATTTTTATGATTTTGAATATTTTCAGGATATGAAGAAAGATACAAATTTTAAAAATATCAAAAGTCTTAGAAATCAGATGTTTTTAAGGTTTTTTAAGATTTTTAAAATATTTAAAATTTGCATAGTTTCAGTTTTTTCGGCATTTTATATTGTACATTTTTAAACTTTTAGAAATATTTAAAGCTTTTAAAGCTATTTGAGTTTTTATTCAATTTTCAAGAGATGAAACAATTTTTCTTAATATTATTTATTATTAATCCTTAGACCTAAATTGTATCCTGCAAAAATGTAGTTATACTTTTATTGTATATTTTGTAAAAAGGTGATACCGTAAAATAAGCACAACAAATCAAAACAGAAACAAATATGGAAAACATCAAAAATTTTAAAAATCTTAGATTTTTTCAACATTTATGGGATTTTTAATATTTTTAAAATTTGTATGGATTTTCACCCTCTCGAAAAAGATAAAATCTTAGACATTTGGCATTAAGTAGTAGAGTAGCCTTAATGGCTAAACTTCTAAACTACTATTATTATTATTATTACCAAAATTTTGAGATTTTTAAGATTATTAGTATTTTCATCCCTTTCATGATTTTAAAGTTGATTAGAAATTTCAAGATTTTCGAATTCTTAAATTTTTAAAGAAAAATAAAGATTTTCAGTAATTTTCAGAAATATCATAAAGATTACCAGTTTTTTTTCAATATTTATAAGACTTTTAAGTTTTAGAATATTTTTAAAATCAACATGCTTTTTCATACTTTGAAAATATTAATTTTAGCGAACCCAACATTTTCTGGAATTAACTATTTTTAAGATTTTCAGATTTAATACAATCTTTATATATTCAAGATTTTTATCATAGTTTTAAGATTATCAATTTTTAGCATTTTTAGAATTCTCGCAATTTTCAGTTTTTTTCTATGGTTTTTGAGTATTTTAAAATTATTCGGAAAGGACCAAAATGTATAGAATTTTCCAACATTTTTTAAAATAATAAGTCTTTATAATATTATGAGTTTTTTTCACTTTGAAAATTTAAATTTTTTTATTTCATGATTTTGTGTAGTTCTAAGAGTTTAATGATATTTAACGATATCTAAGGTTTTTTTTTTTATTTGTGATATTTTTAAGATTTTTATAAAGACCTAGAAATATAACAATGTTCATTAATAAATTGTCTTTAAATAAAGTTGCTTAAGATTGTCAGTATTTACAAGAATTTTTCATTTTCTGTATAATCAGTTATTTTAAAATATAAGTTATTCAAGTTTTTTTTCTCAGAATTATGTAATTTTAAGCTTTTAGAAATATTTTCAATATCTCAAATGCCAAAAAAGTTTTAAAAATACTAGAAAATAATCATTTAAAGCGCCAAAGGCCTTTAAAGTTATTTAAGAGATTTTTATAAGATTTTGAATATTAAAGACATGAAAAAACATAAAAAATATAAACCTATTAAGTCTTTAAAATGCCCAGATAGGTACGTACTAACCTCATATGTCAATATTTAAAATTACAATGTATTATGAAAGAATGTAAGTGTCATGAAAGAATGTGTGTAATAAAGACCATGGGTCGATAGCAGTAAAATTAAGCAAATACAATTATTACTGATATCAAAGCAATGTAACAAATAATAAATAAAGAGGTTTCTCTCTCTCTCTCTCTCTCTCTCTCTCTCTCTCTCTCTTTCTCTTAAAAATCTTAGAAATCTTAAAAATCTCAAAAATCTTAAAAATCTTAATAACCTGAAGTTCCCAAACAACTTAAAAATCTTATAATAGTTTAAATAATTAAGATTTTTAGCATATTAAAGGTTTTAAAGACATTTGGATTTCCCAAATATTTAAATTTTCTAATCATTTTTAAGATTTTTAAGTTTAAGGTAATTTCAATTTTCAAAATTAATAATTTTTAAGATTTTTAAGTTTTCTAGTAATTCCCAAATTTTCAGAGCCATATAAAATTTTCACTACTGTATTTGCATTTCTAAACGTAAGCTTTTTATGACTTGCAAGATAGTCGGTGGTTTTTAAGATCTTCAGTATTTAGTTGATTTTTTAACTTTTTTAGAAATTTGATTGTTGAGATTTCTAAAATCATTTTTCAAGATTTTGAGAATTCTAAAACTCTAAAAGATATTTATGATTTTTAAAATGTTAAATGTTCAAGATTTTCACCTCTCTAAAAGTAAGATTTTTCCAAGATTTTCAAGAGAGTCAGTTTTCTCAAATCATTCGTGATATTAAGATCTTCAGGCTTTAAAAAAATATTTAAGAGTTTTTGCAACATTTATAAAATTTTAAATAGTTTTATATAACCATACAAATTATATCTTAGAAAAATTAAAAAACTTAATATTTCTTTATGGAACCATGAAGAAATATTAGGTTTTTTAATTTTTGGAAAATTTATGAAATTACGGTTTTAATATTTTAAAATTTGTATGGATTTTTCTAGTTAGGCACAATCTTAAAGTTTAACAAAAAAATAACTATAATTAACTTGTTTTAAGATTGTTAAGATTATTATTATATATATTACATATTTATTAACAAATTTTGTACATATTTACATTGTAATAGTGAATAATGAATAATGAATGAGGTGTTAATGTATTAATTTGTCAAAAGGCTATCGACCAGAGGTCTTTCTGCCTTAGATTATTATTATTTTCATCTCTTTCGCGATTTTTAATATGAGCAGAAATTTCGAGATTTTCAGAGATTTAAGATTCTCAGGAATCCGAAATCAAAAATTTTCGTATTTCTAAAAGTAAGTTTTTTTCTATGAATTTTAAGATAGGCAATATTTAAAATTAATACTTTCGCTGTTAGATTCTTGATGGAACATAATCACAGGGGTGGATTTGTAAATGAAAGACTTGTTGTGTTCCATAATTAATTTATCAGTTTCCTGGCATGTTTCGACAATTACTTGTCATTTTCAAATGATAAATTAATTATAGAACAAAACAAGTCTTCCATTTACAAACCCACCCCTAGGCAATACTTTCTTGTTCGGCATTTTTCAAATCTTCAGGCTTTTATGGATTTTGATTTTAAAATTGTTAAGACTCTTAGTTTCTTCAACATTTTAAGATTTTGATTATTTTCAGGACCATACAAATTTTAGAAATAACAATAATCTCAAAAATCCCATACAGAATATTAAAATTTTAGTTTTTTTTTATTTATGGAATTCTTGAAAGATTTTTTTGATATTTATAAAATTTGTATGGTTTTTCATATCTTGAAAGTATTCAAAATCTTGAAGGCATTTAATATTCCCAAGATTATCTAGAATTAGTCTGTCTTTAATGTTTAAGGTTTTCATGATTTTATGATTTTCAAGTTTAAAAATATCTTCAGATTTTGAAGATTTTAAAATGATTTAAAAATAACAATGTTGAGTATTTTAAAAAACATTTAAAGATATATAAATATTCGATATTTCTGAAAATTTATAGATTTTTATATTTTTTGATTTTTATAATATCCTTAAAATATTCAAAAACCTAAAGATTTTCAGTGTTTCCAAGATATTAGGATATTCACTACTTAATCTATATTCTTAGGATTTAAATTTTTTATGGTTTCTGGGGCATTGAAAATATTTAAAATCGTCGAAATTTATAAGATTTTCCATCATTTTTAAGAAGTATGGGAATTTCAAGTTTTTGGATAGTATAAATCATTTATCGATATTTAAATTTATAGTATTTTTGAGATTTTTAAAATTTTGACAATGTCCTAAAAATATAAAAAATCGTAAATATTTTCAGTATTTGCAATATTATTAAAATTGTCTTTCATAAATATCTAAAAGTAATATTTTTAAGGTTTTCGTGATGGTCAGTATTTTTAATTCGTTCTTTTATATTTGAGGTCTTCAGGGTTTTCAGGATTTTTTTCAGATTGTTATTACTTATAAGAGTTTACAAATTTTTAAGCAAATTTTTAAGGTAGTCGATATGAAAATCAAAAATCCCATAAATGTTTAAAAAAGAGAAATATCTTTAAAAGCTTAATAAATCATAAAATCATAATCTTTTAAAGTTATTTCACTTTTTGTAAGACTTTTTGGGAGTTTTAAGATTTTAATTTGAGTTTCATATCCTGAAGATTTTCAGTGTTATAGTTGATGCTTGAAGCCATTACTTTGTGATACATTTTGAACTAATAATAAAAACCGTGTGTGATAACAACAAAGTAAATTTTATTTATCGTCCTAATTTTCAGTGTTTTCAAGATTTTAAAGAATTTTGCGTTTCTAAGATTAGGTTTTTAAGATTGTTAGTACCATATTTAAAACTTTTACTTTTACATGATTTTTAGGGTCTTCTAAATATTCTAAAACTTTTACAAATAGTTCAGATTCATAGAATTGCTTTTTCTTAGATATTATCAGAAGAATGGAAAATTGTATTAATATGATTTGTAGGTATTTTAAAAATTATCCAAGAATATTTATACTACATATTATCAAAGTTATTTTATTTTATAAGTCACAACACAAGTTTTTTGAAATATTCGATATAAATGAAATATTTATTGATTTGATATTCTTAAAATATAAAAATTTCGAAGATATTCAGTTTATTGAGATTTTCAACATTTTAATAACTTGATTAAAACATTTAGAAATCTTTCTTCACTGTAAAAAATAACTTGATTAAAACAGTTTTCTTCAATATTTTTTTTAATAGTGAAGAAAGGTCTCTAACAACCGTACTAATAGTCAGAGATTAATTCTCGGATTGTAGAATCCTAAATTCATTGTCAGATTTAGTAACTTTTTTAGTAACTCTTGAATATCACTGGTTTTACGTTGGTGTCACGGAACAGCTGACGGTATTTTCAATATATTCCGTGATTGTCAGTAAAGAAGAACGTGAAATGTTTGTTTGCAAAGTTAGTTAGACAAGGAATAAACATTATTTTTTATTTAATCAAGATTAAAGTAATCATAATGATGGTTGCGACCGTTACTATGTGGTAATTCATAATGAACAATGAATAAAACGCTTACTATGTTTTTAACCACTATAATTTATTATAATATATAAATATATTACAATTTGTACGACTTAAGTTTCGACTTTTGACGGTCATTATCAAGTGATAGTTGATAATGACCGTCAAAAGTCGAAACTTAAGTCGTACAAATTGTAATATATTTATATATTATAATAAATTATAGTGGTTAAAAACATAGTAAGCGTTTTATTCATTGTTCAAGATTAAAGTAAGTACAGTCGATAATTATTTTCAATGAAAATTGTAGAATTATTTTCATTTAATGTTTTTACAAACAAAGTTTGCACGTGCTCCTCAACTGACGATCACGGGTTATATTGACAATACCATCAGCTGTTCCGTGGTGCCAACATAAAACCAGTGATATTTAAATGTAACTAAAAAAATACGACAATTAATCTAGGATTCTACAATCCGAGAATTAATCTCGGTCTATTAGTACGGCTGTAAGTGTTTTAATCAAGTTATTATCATCTTCACGTAACTCAAATAATTCAAACAGCATTTTAATGTTATCAATAGTGGTAGTGCTAGTGTTTTTATTTATTAATATCTTACTTCTTTCTAACAATATAATACAAAATTTATAATATAAAATATGTAAATATACTCAGAATTTGAGTTGGAAGGAGGACGGACGGAGTTCTCTTCATTGAAGAGCCCATGATTATATGTCATCAATTCTACTCCAGAATACCTTCAGCAGTATCTTGACCTCTTGACCACTTGGTCGCTATGCCGTGTTATTTGTATTTTTATTGTGCGTAAGGGAGTTTGTTGCTAAAATATGTTGTTACGCTTTGACATAATCAAACAAGGTATTTAACGGGCGACTATCTCTATTGACTTAACAATTTTAACGTAATTGGAAAATTTATTTGAATAGTTGAACGTTCTACAAACTGAGCCTTCAGGCCTGGATGGCTCAATTGATAGAGCGTTTGAGACTAGCAACCTCTGTTAATAGTAAGGTATATAAAATAACAGTTTGTAACTGTAACTTGTAAGTCGTAAAAGATAATTAATTTTAGCAGTTTTAGCCTTGAATCCATACTACTCCAAAGAGATTGTAAAGATGTAATTTATCAGTTTTACAATTACAATAGTATAAAATGTATTTTATAAATCATATTATACAAATTGTATGTAGGTATATGTCACGGATATCATTTATTATTTTGGAAAAATCCAATGTTATTAATCATCTCGTTGACAGCTACTGGACCAGTTAAATATTGTAAGATTAGTACTTTTTTTCTTCAATATTTTGCCTTTATTAAGGCTACTATTAAACTAGCGATAGTATAATTAAATAATCTTTGTTTTTAGTCTGCAGTTTCTTGCTTTAGAATTACGGTGGTAGTTATTTTAGAATTGAAAAATTGTGTTATTTAGGGTATAAAATAAGACTGAGAAAGGATCACGAAGACTATAGTTAGTTAACACTACTTCTATTATTGAAAGAACTATTTTTTTTATGCAAGAGCTTCATTGACAGTGGATGGATATATGAGTAGGTTTGAGTGGAAGATCATTGGAAACCAGTGCTGTCTAAATTTGTTATACGTGTATTATTAATTTATGTATTCTTTTGCAATTATGTTATAAGCAAGAAAAACAAAGTTATAAAGAATAAAGAATAACAAAGTTAATGTGTTTTATTAATTATTCAAACATGTATAACGAAGTAGAAGCTTCTTACATTAACAATATAAATAAAGAATTTGTGGATACAGTTTTAGTTTAGTCTAAAATTTTCCAAACGTTTGCAAAAATAAATTTATTAAAGCTGCATATTATTTAGTAAAAAGAGTGTTTAAAAAAATAAAATGATGTTTAAATAAGCCAATATATAAACTTTATAATTAAGTCCTTAATTAATAATAAAATTCTTATTTGTTGATAATAATGATGTTTACATTTACTTTAATTAATCGTAAGTGTATATTAATTACAACCTTATATGTGTTTAGATTAATTAGATTTACATATTTATATTTAAATTAATTAATTTTAAGCGTGTACAAATTTAAATTAATCATTTCATTACCTTATTTTTAATGTAAACATCAAGATCCCATGTTTATGACCAGTTTCACACTTGTCCAGTCCCATCACTCATTCAAAACTTTAACGAGCAGCTTCCGAAAATTTTTATTATCGTCTTTATCATGTCGCTGGCCCACACCCCCGCCGCCGTCACCGTCACCGACGTCGTCAATTGTGCCGTTATCGCGCCCCCACTGTTGTTGTTTGTGTTGCATACGATAATAATGTCAGTGATAGGCGCGAGAAGGTGCAGCGGCTGCCGCCCGCAAATGCCAGGCGCGTTGCCACGGCAACGGCGGCGTGTCGCGCTAGGGCCGAATCCCCCAAGTCGGGGATGTTGATCCCCCAAAAACGTCCTCAAGACGGACGGACTCGGTATCGAGCCGACGATACGAGCGAGGCGAGGAAAGTGTCGGAATTGGGCTTATTAAAGTGGGCATCTGCATCTCACGCCTCTGGGGATGCTTTTTTTCCTCAAAATTTTATTCGCAAAACCGCTGGTCGGGGGAGTGGAGTTCAAAGCCCGGTCTGTCTGGCTGGGTGATTACTGTCTGGACGCGCTCAGCCCTAATTTACGGGGTTGTTAATATTAATTGGAGGCGGGATGGAAAATTGGATTGATTGGATTTGCATGAAATTTCGATGTAATCACAGTAGTTAATAGGATTTAAAAACTATGAACATTGGAAGTTCAAATCATATTTTTAATTTAAACTAAAAATAGCAAACCCTTCATCGTTTACTCAGAAATGGTTTTTATTTTATTACAAAGTAATTGTTTAACATATTTGATGAAACGATTCAACGACATCTGGCATCTGTTAGCTGAAACTATCACTTCCACCAATAACGCTTTCTTTAATAAAGGTCAAATGTTTCTCCTTTAAGAGTCTCCTTTTATTGAGTTAACTGTCTATGTTCTTCAAACGTCATGATCGTTAATGTCATTGTGAACTGAGGAAATTAATTGATAGACGGTGATTTCAAGGTGCTTAAATCGAGGTTTTGTAAGGGGATTACGAGGGATACACATATGTTTGAGAATACCAAAGTGCCAAATTTTTGGCGAGGAATGTAAGACGTTCATCAATGGCTATTAGGTTAGTTAATTGGTATAGGAGGGTATTAAATGGATTGTGTATGGGATTAATGTATTCATTTAAATTGAAAAAACATGATAACTTTTTTTGTATAACTTGAAAACTTTTTATTTATTATTGTTCGATAATGACAGCTAAATTTGTCGAAACTAGTCACAATAAAAAGTTTTCAAGTTATACAAACAAAGTTATCGTGTTTTATTCAATTTACAAAAATGTATAACGAAGTAGAAGCCTCCAACATATATAACATTATTCATTTAAGCTTTTCGGGACATGATCATGTAAAATTAAAATAAACTGGATGCATGAAGCCATAATTTTGTGGTGCATCTTGAATCAGAAACTTAATAATAATATCATGCACGGAATATATTTAGTGACTATAGTTTCAACCTTTATTGTTTATGTCTTTTTAAATTAAAATATTGTAGCATCGAATCGTTAAATTTGTAAAAATTTTCGTTGTGAGTTCTACAATTTCCAGAACTTTTCCTTTCTAGAGATTTCTAGATATTTTAAGTATTTTTTTCAGAGTTTAAGGTGTGCATGATATTTTTCTTACAATTCCTTTTTTTGTGAATTGTCTTAAGTAACTAATTTTTTGTCTAAACCTTGTCCTTTCTTATTTAAATTTTTCAACAGATCTTTTACTATTTTATTAGATACTTTTCCAACAAATTGTCTTCCAATTTGTGAGAATTTTCTTCGGGATATTTATTATTTTCCAACTCTTTTCATTTTAGATTTCTAAAATTGCTAAATAATTTTTTTATAGAGTTTCAGTTTTGTATGGCCTTTTTGTTTTAATTCTTTCATTTTAGGCATTGTCTTGGAAAAATATTCTTTGAGAGTTCTTCAATTTTTCAAAAATGTTTCTTTCAGATTTTTAAAATTCGTCATTAATTTCTGTTCCAGATGAATAAAGTTCATTTTTAATTTAATTGGATTTTTAAACAATTTTTCCATCATCATTTATCATTTTCTAACAATTTTTCTTCTTGATTTTTATAGCATTTTATATTTAAAAAATTAAATATTTTAGGGCTTATCTTAGTAGAGTTTTTTAAATTGTTTTCATTACTGTAAGTTTAATAAAGGCCTTGTAAAGGTTGAAATAAACTGATGTATACAAAATTGAAGGAAGAACATACATATGATTTTAACACCATGCCAAAAGGCGGAGTTCACTTTTGTAGATGATCTTCTACTCAAACCCATAACCTCTTCTCCACTAATTCGAAGTACATCAGCTTTAGATACATATAATTAGCATTTATATTCTTGATTTCTTTTTATTTGGGCGATATAATAAAACTTTGTCATTTTCTCATTGATATTTTTTTTACTTTCCCTATATAGAATATATAAAGTTTTCGTGCATAAAAATGTCTATGGGCGCTGTATCTCAAAACGGAATGAGCTTATTGAGATGAAGCTTTAAAGATGAATGGTTAAAAACTGGATGAATATAAAAAATATTACAAAACTTTTAGAACAAAAGCTGTAGGGAATGAGAAACTGAATAAGTTTTATTGAAACATGTTTTTCATAAAATTCTTAACTTTCGAGAAAAGAAATGAAAATTTTGACATTTTTTGCCAATTGTTAATAAACTATTGGAATTACATGAAATTTATATAACAAATAATTTTAGAAAATTCAAAAATGAACAGATTATTTAGAATAGCCTTTTTGTGTAAACCTCATAGTTTTCGAGTAAAATATAGGTAAAGGTTTAGATACCTCAATATTTATAAGATCAGAAGGAGGAAGTTTATGGAAAAGAATATCGGTGTATTCAAGAAGAGGGCGGCAGTACATTTTTTTAAATATTCACAGCTGACTTTCGTGATTTATGACATTCGCTTTGAGTTTTTGGGAATATGTTTTAAGTGTGTCAAATGTAATTCCAAGGTATTTGCAAGAAGGAGACGGTGAAATGTAATGATTATTAATAGATTTGTTTTAGATTGATATTCTTGATTTTGCAAACCATAATAATATGGATCTGCCCTTACAGGGTGGTGATTGCCTTGTGGGAACATTTTCTACCAATGCTGTGTAATCTGCGTACAGGAGTGGGTAGTCTAAAGGATTCAGGTAATGTATATCAGGGTTATAAATATTATGAACAAAAATATTGTAAAGGATTTGTGATAGAAGAGAACCTTGAGGGACACCTTGACACATGGTATTGCGGATAGGGTATTGTTAATTAGGTTAAGAAGATAAGATTGGATTTTTAAAGAGTTGCGTTTAAACCCCAATGCAAGACTGAGTCAAAAGCCTTTATTATGTCTATTTTAATGTTAATTTCAATTCTTCTTAAGTAAATTAATAATATTTTTTTATGTTCACAAATGTTTTTTTTTTTTGATAAAATTGAATTGGCTTTAAAATATTTCATCTGTTACCTTAAAAGCAAATTTGAATTGTTTTACTCCTTTATAATAAATTTCAGTTTTTATTTTGTTTGTGTTGTAAAAATCCAACTATTTGAACGAAAATTTTAAACTGAAAGTTGTTTTTAGAAAATTAAATGTTCTGCAAAAATGTGCACTTGTTTTTTTATCGAAAACAAAATATTTTTTTTAATAAATTTTGTTATTTTTTAAATTTCAACTATTTGACCTTTTACTTTTCAAAAAAATTTGAAAGATAGTTTTATAAGGAAGTAATATTTTTTTTTAAATTGAATTTGTAGCACTGCTCTTTTTAAGTCAATATTTTTTTAGTTGTTATATTTAGAAGAATTTTTTTATTTGTTTTCTTTTATTTCAACTTTAAGCAAATGTTAACTATTATTATTAAGGACGTTAACAACAGTTAGTTTAGAAATTTTACAAATGTTTTTAGAAATAAAATAAAATTACTTTTTGTTTAACAGATTTTTAAATGTATTTTTCTTTCATGGTAAAATTTCAATAATGAATAAAATTATTGAAATTTATTTTTAAATATACGAGGTATAGTCGGAAAGTAGTACACGTTTGCACCGTGCGAAGGGCTGGCGAATAGAGTAACCGCCGGATGTGTGCTAACATGTTCAGTTGTATTTCACCTGTCAGCGTGCAAAGTTACGTTTCGCTGGTATTGACTGTGTTGATTATGTAGTTGTCGTTAGTTTTCACAGCGCAAGAAATATGCGACCTTGCTATATTTATCGTTAATTGAAGGATGTGTGACGACGACCGTTCGGGACGGCTTTCAGCCATCTACCCCATAGTCCTCTTTCAGATTACCAACTGTTTCCAAACTTACAAATAAAAAATATAATATAATATGATTGTAGTGTTTCTAAAGAAAATGGATGATGTGATGAAATGTATTCAAATGTTATGAATGAAGGCGTTTTGAATTTTGCGTTTTCGTTAGGCTTCTCCTAGGTAAGCAGTACATAGAGAGGATATGTCACTTGAAAGATTTTCGGAAAAAAAATTTACTTAGGTGTAAAAAACAGAGGTACAATCATAAATGAGTTGTTTAAAATGAATATGTAGAGAATGGTGGATTTTAGTTAATGTTCTTAGGTCAGATTGGTCGCGTAGTGACAGTAGGATTGAAGAAGTATGAGAAACAACATTGCAATAATCAAGTAGAGAGCGCCAAATCATTAAAAAAAAACAAATGTTTTAATGGATATTCCGTCTCTTAAGTACTTGAATATTTTATCTCTAGTTCTAATCTCTGTTTGGTTCGAAGCTATGTGGTTTTTAAAATTCAGTTCTTTATCTATAGTATCACCCAGTGTTCAAGCGTATTATAAATTATACATTTTTCCCTGAAATTTGATGAGTTTACTTTCCAACATCCTTTTATTTGCTCTTGCTTTAGCGTTCCTAAAGCTTTTGAATCTTTTATTCTGCAAAGGTCTTGTGATTTTCAGATAACATGTGCGCCCGAAGATGGGTTAGAACTTGCAATGCTCAGGGGGTAATAAAATGCAGCACTACAGCCGCCACTCCGTTTTTATTTTTTTTTTTAGAATTTAAGATGCTGAGAAACCAAATAAATAGTCACTCGCGCATTCTACTAGGGTACAGTTGTAAATATATATTATATTGTTAATATAGGTGTTAAATTTTTTTTTCGTTGTTTATTTTATTTAACATAATCGAAAAGAGATCCTTAAGAATCAGAGGGATTTCACTCGCCCCAGCACCCAGGTATTTTATGGAAGTAGGAGGAGAAACAGTTGTTTTAGAAATGAAAACATTGTGTGGAGAAGTATTATTACAGTGACAGGAAATTAAGAGCTGGGATTTGTAAGAATTGATTTTAATTCGTCAGTGTTGTGGAGAGTTAGGTGTTGTGGGATATTTGGGGAGATTAAAGTAAAAAGGATCAGGATTGTAAATGTCGAAGTGAAGATAAATATGACCCTTGAAGTAAAAATTATGTGAAAAAGAATTTTAAGAAGGTAGCATTTGTACAACAAACCTTGATGTCAGACAGAATGAAATGATTTTTGTATATCAAGCAATAGAATGGTTAAGGTGTGATGATTGAGTTGAGGAACGTAAGTGAAAGTGTAGTGGATGATTTTGAAAGGAAGCCGAATTGGTAATTTGGGATGCGGTTAGAGATATAGGACAGTAATTTGTTTTTGAAGAGTGATTGGTTGCTCATTTTATTATTATTTAACACATACTTTTATAACTGCTCAACAATATAGAAAAGGGCAAACGTTTTAGTTGTTTTTCTTAATAAATATGTCTTAATTAAATTTTTTATGTGAGCTGACCCTGCCTATAATTGATATTTTGTTATTGGGGAAACTTAAAAACAGTGTTTCGACTAAAATTTAAACATATATGTAAATTGTTGATTAACTATAATAAGTGTAATTCACAAGGGTGGATTTGTAAATTAAAGACCTGTTTGATTTCATAATTAATTTATCAGTTTCTTTGCATATAATTAAATTAATTATGAAACCAAACAAGTATTTAATTTATAAATCGACCCATGTGATATATATGTTTCATTAAGAATGTAGTAGCCGAAGTATTAATTTTATAAGTATAATTATTTATTCAGTAGAATTATGGCGGATGTTTTACGGGTTGAAGGGTGGGATAGTGTGCACCCACCCACCCTACATATACATTGAAACTTACTGTCACTTGTGTGTGTTCCAAGAAAAAATTCCAGTATCATTAGTTTGTGGTAAGGAAAACTTAAAAGCAGTGTTTCGACTAAAATTTAAAAATATATGTAGGGTGGGTGGGTGACCTCTATCCAACCTCCAACCAGTAAAACCTACAAATCAATATTTATGAATAAATATATACATGAAGATTTCTTCTCTCAACATAATAAATTAGAAAGTACTTTTCTTATAATGATGTATGTATTCATTATCTATGGTGTATGTTTTACTGGTTGAGTATGGAATAGTTGCCATCCATCACCCTACTTATTCCATAATAATTCAGTCACTGTCAGTATATCATTATTTTATGGTAAGGAAAATTTAATTAAACTTCATAGATATATGTATGGTGGGCGTATGGTGAAATTTCAAGTAGATTGTGTGGGTGGAATTTTATCCACCCTCCAATTATTGTATTAAATACAATTTATTTTTACTTTTTTAAACATATTAATACAGTTTTTAATCGTTTTATTTTAAAAAAAAATTGCAAGGTTGAATTTAATTAATCAAGCGCATTCCTGACCTACCATAACAAATGTTAACCTATCGTACTCTTGACCTACCTCAATTGATAATACATTGACCCCCGAAGAAGAAAATTTGTAGGAAGCAATAGCATACTTTCTATGTATTCATTACGTTGACAATATATTGGTCTTTCTCAATAAATTATTCCTTAACTATGCACTGATACAGATGAAAGTGTTTTTTAATTTAAAAATTCTGAAAGGAACCCTTTGAAAAATAACGGAGTTCAAATAATCTAATATAATATAATCTAAAATAAGACTACAAAAAACTGTTAACAATGTAAAAAATGACAAATTAAATTAGCTGAAGAAAAAAATTAATGAAATTCTGATACAAAACTAAATTTTCATAAAATTATTATTTATTTTTTTCAATCAAATCTCGTTAAAATGTCGTTTGTTTATAGATTATTAAACGAATGATTTTAACCACAACGTCGTTACCTATCTACTGCATCCTGGAAACATTTGGTAATTCGGGGATAAACAAGTCCCCTCGCCTGGAAACTGTAATCCCGTTAGCACTCCGGTGGTATTTCGGAACACTTCTGGCCCAAATTGTCAAAAATAATTGTGTCGGCATTTAATCCACCAAACACACCGACAGAAAACAGACCACGCGCTGCCAAACAATGAATGCACGAGGCTGGAATAATCTTTCGCGAGGTCCACAAATAAAATACTGACGATTGGAACTTTATCTGGACGTGCTGATTAGGTTATATCTCGAGATGGCTCAATGTTAATTATTGACCGATCGCCGCAGTCGAGCTCTTATCAGTCGTCGAGATAAAAATAGCATCTCTGTTGAAAAATATTGATTGGTAAATATTATTATATAGAAAAAATTGTTCTAAAATAGTTAAATATTAAAAATAATGTCCATAAAACAAAACTAAAAAACTAAATTGTACTAAATGCAAACGGAAAATTGAAGACCTAACCTTAAATAAAAACATATGAAGAAAAAACACATCACCCTTAAGCGAAAAGTTTAAATTTAATAATAATTGCAACTTGTAATAATAATAATATAAGTCGATAGCCAAGAAAATGAAAAAGAAAAAATAATTATTATAATTATATATTATATATGTTATAGGCTTCTACTTCATTATATATTTTTGTAAATTGAATAAAACACGATAGCTTTGTTTGTATGACTTGCAAATTTTCGAATCTAGTTACAATAAAAAAGTTTTCAAGTTATACAAACAAAATTATCGTATTTTATTCAATAATTATATATGTATTGTAATTCTACCTACAATAAAGATATTTTCTTTCTCTCTAATAATATAATATATCTGCCAAATTAAAAATTAATTTACAAAATGTAATGAAAGTAATTAAAGACTGTTAATAATTGTCTAAATTAAAAAAAAATAGTATGTCTCCTATTCTAATATGTTTTATAACCTCCATGTATTATTATTATATACCGTATTCCGTAATATAAGCTCCTATCATTTAAAAAAGTACATACATATTTCTACTACTAACTAATCGATAATTTATAAACAAATTATTCATTATGTTATGTATATTTAATAATAATATTGTTAATTACAAGGACTTACCAGTAAACAATGACATTGACAGTAACTGTAGAATAATTAGTTTCACCAAAAAAGAATCAAAGCGTGCGTCCGAACATCGCTGAATCAACCGGCTGACTGATTTATGCAAGTTTGCGCCAAATCTGCAAGCCGAACACGTTGTGACTTGTTTCCCGCCTATTGTGTCATAATTAAATAAATTCCACTTAATTGGAATGTTCACGCGTAATGCTAATAGTGCTAATAACGATACGATATCGATAAGTCGTATAAATATTTATAGTAACAAACATGGCGATAAAATTGAACCTCACTTGTTTTCGATTCATTAAATATACAGGATGAATATTTTTCGGGATTGATAAAAATTAATAGTAATACATTTCAGAATTTTAATAAATTTTACACTGAAAATAATGGAAATTTTAATCAATAGAATGGTTGCGACCGTTACTACGTGGTAATTCTTACTTATACTGAATTGAAAAATTCACTATGTTTTTTAACTACAAATAATTATTTGTATTTATAATTTTCAATTCAGTTTAATGGAAATTTTCTTATGAACGATAACAAAAACAAAAAACGAAAATGTACCACAAAGATCAAGAAAACAAAAACAGTTGATTATTAATTATTTTTAATACAAATCTAAAAACGATAACAAAACAGTTACATTATTTTAATTCAATTTTACAAAAAAATGCAATAAGAATTTTCTGAAAAAAAGGGGTTTTAAATTTTGACTGAAACAGTTGAAAGTTTGCAGAAAATTTTACATCAAGAAACATAAACGTGAAAATTATTATTTCTTCTGATAATAACAGTTGAAATTTTATACAAAATATTAATGAAAATTATCAATTGAAGAACAATTGGCAAATTATTAGAAAATTTAAAAAAAGACAATTGGAATTTATCAAAAACACATTAAAAACTTTCTTTAAGAAAACGAAAATAACATTAAAAAAAAACGATTTATTCCAAATTATTTTTCAAGTAAAAAAGAAAGGTGATTTCCGTAAATAAAATGAAGTGAAATTAAAGAAACAAGTTATAATAAATATATACAAATTTTACAAAAAATAAAAAAAACACATTTCGTAGGAAACAATTGTAATTTCTCAAATTAAAAATTACTTAATAAACAAAAAAGCAATTTAAAATTTAAATTTAAGAAATGATTTATAAAACAATGAGAATTTGCTAAGAAAAAGCAGTTACAATAAAAATGTTTAAAAAAAAGTTGGTTTAAAAAATTGAAATAATAAAAATTTTACTACGAAATAACAATTGAAAATTTTAAATAAAAAAAAATTGGAATTTCACAAAACTAACTTAAAAATTTCTTAAAATTCAAAATCAAAACGTTCAGCTGAAACAAAAGTGAGAATTTTAGAAATAAATAATGAAAATATTACAAAAACAATGAAAAATTTCTTACGATTAAAAAAAAACATTATAATAAATATATACAAATTTTACAAAAGATAAAAAAATTAAACACATTTCTTAGGAAACAATTGTAATTTCTCAAATTAAAAATTTATTAATAAACAAAAAAGCAATTTAAAAATTATTTATAAAACAATGAGAATTTGCTAAGAAAAAGCAGTTACAATAAAAATATTTTAAAAAAAGTTGGTTTAAAAATTGAAATAATAAAAATTTTACTACGAAATAACAATTGAAAATTTTAAATAAAAAAAATGGAATTTCACAAAATCAACTTGAAAATTTCTTAAAATTCAAAATCAAAAAGTTCAGTTGAAACAAAAATGAGAATTTTAGTAGGTTTACATTTTAAAGGGTTTTAATAATTTTAATAATTAAATTTTTATTTAAGTCATTTTATATGTTTGCCGAAAAATTAGTCCTTTTACAGTTGATGTTTAGAAACAAAAGAGTACAGTTTAAGGTTAAGTTTAAATGCATATGTTGGGTGGGTGGGTGGCCACTATCCCACCCTCTAATTTCTATGTAAATATACACGTAGCGCATTTTAGATTTCAAACCCCAAGCGAGCTTATTTACGTAATAAATAAAGAATGAAACTTCTTGTAACTAAAAATTATTCTGTGAATATTAGAAGTATGATTTTCTGATTGGAGGGTGGATAGAGGCCACCCACCCACCCTACATATACAATTATCACTCAAGTTACTGCTACTTTTGAAGTTTCAAGAAAAACTTTAACAGTTTTTAGATTGATTTCCAAGAACAAAACTGTAGTGATTCGGTTAAGTTTAAATATAAATTTAGGGTGGTTGGCTGGCCTCTATTCACCCTCCAATATCTATAATAATAAAAATACAGTGCATTTTGGATTTCAAGCTACAAATTAATAATTAAATTAAGAACAAAATTTTTAAAATGTATTCAAGTGCTTTACGTTGTAGGAAATTAACTAATAATTAGAAAAACACGAAAACTTTTTATTTTACGCATGCTACGAATATGTTTTACTGATTGGAGGGTAGATAGAGGCCACCCACCCACCCTACATATATATATCTTTAATCAAATCACTACAACTTCTTAAGTTTCATGAAAAATTTCAATAGTTTTACGATTGATGTCCAAGAATAAAACTGCAGTGTTTTGGGTTAGGTTTAAATGTATATGTAGGGTGGGTGGGAGGCCTCTATCCACCCTCAAATTCCTATAAAATAAACGAAGAACATTTTGTGATAACAGATTACACAAGATCTCATTCATATAATTAGCAAAGAGCAATATTTTTATAATTTTAAATCTACTCAATAAATCATAGAAGTACGTTTTAATGATTGGAGTGTAGATAGAAGCCACCCATCCAACATATACAGTTTTATTTAAATTACTGTCACTTTTTAAGTTTGCAGAACAACTGCAGTCGTTTTACAGTTGATGTTCAGAAACAAAAGAGTAGAGTTTTGAGTTAGGTTTGAGTACATACGTAGGGTGGGCGGGTGACCTCTATCCCACCAATTCTTATAATATAAACATATTGAACACACTGCAATCGAACGTATTTATTTATTTAATAATAATAATAATAATAATAATAATAATCTTTATTGTCCAACAGATATACCATAAAAGGACAAATAACAAAAATGTATAGAATTAAAGATTAATGAAACTTTTTTAATAAAAAAATATTCACTAAATCTTAAGAGTATATTTCACTGATTAGGGTGGATAGAGACCACCCATCCTCCCTAAAGTAACAAATTTTACTCAAGTCACTGCAACTTTTTAAGTTTCAAAAAAAGTTCTAGCAATTTCACGATTGGTGTCTAAGAACAAAACTGTAGTGTTTTAGGTTTGGTTTGAATGTATATGTAGGGTGGGTGGGTGGCCTCTATATATCTTTCAATTCCTATAATATAAACCTAGAGTATTTTCTGGTAACACCGAATACAAGAGCTTAATCATGAAATAAATTATGAGCAACATTTTTATATTTATAAAATTATTAAATTAATTTTAGAAGTATGTTTTACTAATTGAAGGGTAGATAGAGGCCACCCACTTACCCTACATATACAGTTTTATTTCAGTCACTATCACTTTTTGAGTTTGCAGAAAAACTGCAGTCCTTTTACAGTTAATATTTAGAAATAAAAAAGCAGAGTTTTGGGTTAGGTTTAAATGCATATGTAAGGTGGGTGGGTGGCTACTATCCCACCCTACAATTCTTATAATATAACAATATTGAATGTTGAATTACAAACTGCAATCGATTGTATTTAATTAATAAATTTTGAACAAAACATTTTTTAATCAAAAAGCATTCACTAAATCTTAGGAGTATGTTTTACTGATTGAAGGGTGGATAGAGGCCGCCCACCCACCCCACATATATAAATTTTACTCAAGTCACTGCTACTTTTTAAGTTTCAAGAATAACATTAAGAATTTTACGATTGATGTCCAATAATACAACTGTAGTGTTTTGGGTTAGGTTTAAATGTATATGTAGGGTGGGTGGGACGCCTCTATCCACCCTCAAATTCCTATAATATATAGAGCTTATTCATGTAATAAATTAAGAGCAACGTCCTTATATTTTTAAATTTATTCAATTAATTTTAGAAGTATCTTTTAATGACTTGAAGATGTGAAGTAGACACCTACCCTACATAAATATTTAAGTCACTGTCACTTTTTTAAGTTTAAAGAAAAACTACAGTCATTACAGTTTATTCTTAGAAACAAAAGTTTTAGGTTAAGTTTATATACATATGTAGAGTGGGTGGGTGGCCACTATTCCACCCTCCAATTTCTATGTAAATATACACGTAGTGCATTTTGGATTATAAACTTCAGACGAGCTTATTTACATAATAAATAAATAATGAAACTTCTTGTAACTAAAAATTATTCTGTGAATGTTAGATATATGTTTTACTGATTGAAGGGTTGATAGAGGCCACTATCCCACCCTCCAATCTCTATGTAAATAAACACCTAGGGATTGGATTAAAAGTCTAAACAAGCTTATTTACTTAATGAATGAAGAATAACACTTCTTGTAACTAAAAATTATTATGTGAATGTTAGAAATATGATTTACTGATTGGAAGGTGGATAGAGGCCACCCACCCACCCTACATATATATTTTTATTCAAATCACTACAACTTCTTAAGTTTCAAGAAAAATCACAGTAGTTTTACGATTGATCTCCAAGAATACAACTGTAGTGTTTTGGGTTAGGTTTAAATGTATATGTAGGGTGGGTGGGTGGCCTCTATCCACCCTCAAATTCCTAGAATATAAACGAAGAACATTTTGTGATAACAACGTACACAAGAGCTTATTTGTGTAATAAATTAAGAGCAACATTCTTATATTTTTAAATTTATTCTAACTAATTAATTTTATAATTAATTATTTTTTAATTATTTAAAGATGTGAAGTAGACACCCTACATATATATTTTTATTTAAGTCACTGTCACTTCTTAATTTTAAAGAAAAACTACATTTATTACAGTTTATGTTCAGAAGCAAAAGAGTAAAGTTTTAGTTTAAGTTTAAATGCATATTTAGGGTGGGTGGGTGTTTACTATCCCACCCTCCAATTTCTATGTAAATATACACATAATGCATTTTGGATTACGAACTCCAAACGAGCTTATTTACTTAATGAATATAGAATGAAACTTCTTGTGACTAAAAATTATTCTGTGAATGTTAGAAATATGTTTTACTGATTGAAAGGTGGATAGAGGCCACCCACCCACCCTACATATATATTTTTATTCAAATCACTACAGTTTCTTAAGTTTAAAAAAAATCACAGTAGTTTTACGATTGATCTCCAAGAATACAACTGTAGTGTTTTGGGTTAGATTTAAATGTAAATATATATAAACGAAGAACATGTTTTGATAACAACGTGTACAAGAGCTTATTTATGTAATATTCTCACAATTAATTTTTAGCTATGATTTCCTAACCTCTTTCATTTACCATTAACAATTTACTTTACAGCAACAATTCTAACATACAGTATTTGATTTATCGCAAATGTCTTTGTTTACTGTCGTTCTCTGCAACGAGAATAATAATAAAATTTATCGAAGCAGACACATTATAATCGTTTAAATAAATTGGAGTAATTGTCTCTTAAAATTTTAATTGTTTCTTGGTACAAATAAATTGCATCTTTCTTAAAAACATCATTAAACTTTACACATGTTATATTTATTTACTTATGGCATTGTAATTATTTTTTAATAGAAACAACCAAGAATGCCACATTAAAAAAAAAATATATTCATATTAATAGTAGTTAAAAATATATCAAATTATTCTATGAATATTAGAAATATGTTTTACTGATTGCAGGGTGGATAGTGGCCACCCACCCACCCTACATATATATATACTTTTATTCAAATCACTACTTCTTAAGTTCCAAAAAAAATTAAAGTAGTTTTACGATTGATGTCCAAGAATACAACATATTTACATAATTTAAATTTCAATTAAGAAAAACTTAATCTTTTATTTTACTTTTTGTGACAGTTTAAAGCTTCCAAAATACAAAATCCAAAGGGAAATGTACATTTATTTTAACCTGATTAATGCTTATATTAGTAATTTCCCTTACTGGTTTCCTGTTTCTAAATCCTTTAATAGTCTTTTAACTAACTAATATTTTTTACATCATCTTTTTTCCACTATCATACAGCTTCAATTCGCACAATTCGTCATGAATGCTCATCGAGTATAATTTACAATTTTAAACTATTTTTGAGACACTCTTTAAATTTAAAATATAACTGAATGATAGATAGATAGATATTTTATTAATCCAAGAAACAACAATAATGTGTTGGACAAGTCATAAGATATGTAATATTTTTAGTAACGAGTAATATATACGTGTTATTAAAAATTAATAGTAACAAAATTTACTTATTTACTTTACTTACTTTATTATTTAATAAAAGCATTTTTAAATACTTAATAAAAAAATTATTACCTCAAAAGTTTAATATATGACTTATTCACTATTTCATACTTACTTCACATTATCACCGGGAAATTTTAAACGGTAATCATTGTCAAATCACGAAAACAATTTTTTAATCATTTACTGTTCGCCTAGATTGGTTAATTGCCGGTTAATCGGAATTATTTTCGGGCACCGCTATTATCCACTTGCCACCGAGATTAGCGAGTTAATTTTTAATCGGGTTTACATTCGGTGCCCGGCAATTATTTCTCGAGGCCGTAATTGCTTTTCGCACATTTCTACGGCATCTGCGCCTTTTTTTAATTACCAATTGAGCGATTTAATTGACCGCGCCGGATCATTAATTCCGGCTGCAGTTTGTATAAAAAAATACGTTTTAACGTCCGTCCAAGATAAATATTGATATTGAATTGTTATTTTTCAAGTCTTTGTCTCTATGTTTTTCAAATATTAAAAAGTGCGATGACTTTTTTATTACAAACACGGCAGTTAAATTTATTTAATTTTCCCGAAATGATTTATAGCGACATCTATTGATTAGAATCGAAAACGAAGAAATTAACATTAAATTCAATTAAAAAACTTTGTTTTACGATTATACTTAAAATATATATTTATATATATTGATAATACAATGTTTTTTTAATCATATTCAAGATGTACCACAAAGGAAACGCATCTACAAACAACAACGAAAATTATGGATGTATATTGTATTGCCTATGATGAAATTGTAATAAATTTTAGGCAAATATTTTAATTTTATAATGAAAACTATTACAAAACTTGAATACACCTTATAATTGTAAATGTATAAAAATAACTTTCATTTATGTATAATATCTTTTATTATTGAGTTATGAATAAAGATATATTTAATAAAATTGTATACGTGCAATATTTAACCCTGCATTCAGTGTAAAATCTCGTTTTTAATTAACACAGAATTACAATTCTTCCAGAATATATAACGTACCTTTTTGATTGGGTTTTACATTTTTATTAATATAAATTAATGTGTATTAATGAATTGGTTAAAAAGAAATTTAGGCAACCAAAGTTACACTGAAAGGGAAAATGAAATGTAGTATACTAAAAAGAGAACCCAGTATAATTTTATCGTTATTCATATATTCACACCAGAAACAAACTTATTTATGTTTTGACGTGCGTCATTTTCACTCGTTTAAAAAATTAATATAAAAATTCTTGTGTGAAATCATTAACTCATAATTAATACAGCTAAAATGGGGATTTAAGTTGATAATAATTTCTATCTATCATACCGGTAAGTCAATTTTATATACATAATTACTAATAATAGCGGTGAATGAAACGCACATTTTGACTAATACATAAATCTCTAGGCGTTTTACTTTCCGTTTACGAAGTACGTGATCGTCATGTTTTCGAATCCGAAATTTCTACGAAATTAAATTGTTTGAAGTCTCCTGAATCCAGTTCGGCTGTTTATAAAATGTCCACAGGCCCTGTAAGACAAAAATTGCTAAAGGTGAGCTGATAAAGTACCAATAAATAAATAAATAAATAAATAAACTTTAAAGAAGTAAAAAACAATGCATAAATGTCATTTGACGGATGTCATTTGTTATATGTCAGTTGTATTTTTTAAAATTTACATTAAACAACTGATAAAAGCCGATAAAAATTAACAGATAAACAGGTGTTTTTATTTAAAATTTAATAACGCACTAAAAAGTTAATAAACGACAATTTACAGACAATTGTTAATAAATGATAGGTGACAGTTGATAGTTGACAAATGACAACATGGATAATTGTCATCCAACAACTAAGTAATTGTTAATAAATGACAGGTCATCATCAGGCAGATGATTGTTGACAATTGGAAATTGATACATATGTTTGTTGACAAATGACATTTGACTAATAATTCTTGACACATGGTCAATGTTGACAAACATCAGTTAGAAGATTACAAAGGATTTAAAAAGGTTGTAATATATGGCGCTGAGAAATATAAACTGACAACTGACAAATGTCAGTTGATAAAAACCAGGTGGAAAAAGACTGATAAACATTATTTTAATTAAAAGTTAAGAAGTAATAGTTATAAATAAATATCAGTTCATAAATGACATTTTCAGATGACATTTGTTATATGTCAATTGTATTTATTTATATTTACATTAAACAACTGATAAAAGCCGATAAATATTGACAGAAAACAGTTGATAAACACGTTTCTTTCTATTTAATAATGAGCAACTAAAAAAAATGACAGATCATAAATGAAAATTGACAGATAATTGTTAATAAATGACAGGTGACAGATCATAGTTGACAAATGACAATATTGATTATTGTTACCAAATAACTACTTAATTGTTAATAAATGACAGGTTACAGATGATTGCTCACAAATGAGAGTTAATGTTACTTATGATTTCAACAAATATTAACATTTTAATGAAAAAGGAGACGTGTTTACTTTATTTTACCACTAGATTCAAAATTACATGTGACTATAGTTTCGACTATCTATCATCATATGTACCGCAAAGTAAATTAAACAATTAAACATTATCATTTCATTTGTAAAATAAATAATATTTTAATTTTTATTAATTTTTGCTTTTAATTAAAAAATACTTTCATTATTATTTTGGTTCCTGAGGAAGAAATTAAAAATTTCGATCAAAAAGTGTAACAGTATTTCAAAATGATTAATATGTATACTGTAACACTCTTTGATAGAAATTTTTAATTTCTTCTTCAGAATCTTGATTATGAAAATATTGTTTAATTAAAAACAAAAATTAAAATGTTGTATGATGGCCACATGACTATTAATTTAAATTACCCATTTATGTATTATCTGTAATTCGTAACAATGACTTTGTTTTTTAATGTGCAATAATTATTAAAATTAATACTATTTTTTTTGTAGAATAGAGTCAATGCTTTAATTTAATAAAGGGAGCAGACATTGGACGAAGGAAACATAAGATAATAAGATTTTTGTTTTTCTTAACGCATTTCTATAGTGAATGAAATCGTTGATTGAAATATTATAACTTTTCAATTAACGATTAAATATTGCAGTTCAGTGTGTACGTTGGGTTGCCTATGTTATAATATTACAATATTATTTTAGTATATCCTAACTATTCCAATTATAACTAAGTTTACTATTAAATTTCATAATAATAATAAAATTCTGAATGATTTTTTGATTTTCAAAAAGAGTGCATTAAATAGTTTTTTCGCAAATTTATGGTTTTTTCAGGTGATTGAAAGTTTAAAGTGATTTAGAAATCTTAGAACTATATATTTATACAATAACTCAAAATAAAAATAGTTTATCAGAATTTTATTTATACAAAGATAACACCTGAACGATCTATCTATCCTTTATAATCTTTGAGTAATTAATTTGTTCTCATTTTTGTACAGGAAAATAAAAATAGTCTAGGTGATAAATAAAACACTTGGGTTTTGAGAATTTACACAATTTAATGCCGATGCACTGCGACAATTGTTTCGCCACACAGTGGCTTCATCAGGCAGATGATAAATGGATTTAATCGACATTAAACCATTTAGACCCGTAATTCGATAAATATTATACTCCCATGTGCCCAAAACTTTGTGTAAATTCTCAAAACCCAAGTGGTTTATTTATCACCTATATAATGGAATTTCACCAAGTAAAAGCCTCATCAATCCAATATTTAAAAATAGTCTAATTGGAGTCAATGGGACTTCAAAATATATATAATCGGTTGGAAAGTTTTTAAAATCTAATCCCTAAAAATTATTGAATCTTCATTTAAAAAAATAGATTTTATTAGTTTAGAGTAATACTTTCTTACATATTAAAGTGATGGTGATGAATGGTTTATCTTCTACACTCAAAATTTGCCTTAATATGTTTCTTCCTTCTTCTAGAAGGACAAAAATAATACAATTGTTTTTAGACTAAGTGTTTCGGAATCGCTCAGATATACTTTATTAAACATGTGCTAAATCTTTGGTTTGTGTAAATTTTAATTGTATAATGTTTTTAAAGGTCGCACTGTTATTCTTCATTGAAGGATAACGAAAACGAATGCAATTGGACCAATAGGATGCAAGAGGTTTGTTTTACAACTATTAAGACTTGCATAATTCATAGATTATAAGAGATTTTTTTTTAAATCTACTAGCTCCTTGTCTTTAATACACATGGACTTATTTTACTTAATTCATTTGTTGGGAAATATTATCCCTTCATAGAATTTAATTTACAGGAAGGAATATGGTCTTTAACGATAACTTATTTTACCACTTTACTTAACTTTATTATTTAAAGGAGCACTCAGATTTGGATTTGTGCTTGCATATTATTTAGATCTTACTTTAACAACAACAGATCTAAGTAATTATTTTAATAAGCATGGTTTTAAACAATTAAAATATGAGCATGAATACTACTCTTTTTAAATTGGAGTTCCAATAAATCAGTTTCAAGAACTTAAAAGTCCATCACTTTGATCGGAAAATTTCAGGTTTAATAATTTTTTTACATCGCCAAACAGATTAAAAATATTATTATTAAATATTTAATCCATAAGAAACAAATTCCTCGAAGTTGAAGCCATGATTTGTGATAAAATGTACTCTTATATATTAATTACTGAATACTGGTTATAACGCGAAGAATGTTTGTTTTCTAAAGTGAATGAGTTGTCTGCTAAAGCATTTTTTGCTCGTTCATCAAGTTACTTTACACGTGATTATAGTCTCGGCTATTCTTTACAAATATAAAGTGGTAAAACAAAGACAAAGTGTTATAAAAATGTATTGTAAAAGCAGCCTTCAAATGTAACAGTAATATTTGAAATTTAATACAGGGTGACTGACGAAAAACCTTTGGTGCTGTATCTCGATTATTTTTTATCCGATTTTAATAAATAATACATCAAATTAAACTATTTTTAAAAGACTCTAATAGGATCTGAACTGTTATTTTTTCTCGCATCCAGTTTTTGACAAAATACGATCAACATTTTTTTTCTGAATATAAAATTGTAGACAAATTTATTCATACATCAAACTTAAGTCGAGAAATTGAGGATTAAAAAAATAATAAGTCAAGTATCCATTGTAAACAATATACAGACCCTATTTTAAATGCCAAAAGTGACAGTGACAGCCATTGATACAATACTGCAACGATTTTTAATTATTTCATAATTAAAATGTTGCAATATTTCAAACACTGTATTAGAATTTTGTGCTTCTACAGAAATCGTTTTTCAGTTTTTGAAACCTTGCAACATTTTTATTATGAAATTATAAAAATCATTGCAGTATTGTACCAATGACTGACACTGTCACTTTTGACATTTGGAATAGGCTCTGTATATTGTTTACTATGGGTATTTGATTTTTAATTTTTTTTTAATCCTCAATTTCTCGACTTTGGTTTGATGAATGGATAAAATCGTTTACAAATTTAGATTCAGAAAAAAATCTCCTTGCGGATCAGTACAATATATATATACAGTGCAATTTGAAAACAAAAAAGTTGATCGTCTTTTGTCAAAAACTGGATGCAAGAAAAAATATCAGTACAGTTCATATTAAAGTCTTTTAAAAATCATTTAATTTGATGTTTTATTTATTCAAATCGGATCAAAAATAAGCGAGATACAGCACCAAAGGTTTTTCGTCAGTCACCCTGTATACACCTCAAAAACAAAAATAGATAACAAGAAAAATTTAGGAGTTTACTTGTAAGGGATTTTGGATAGGTCAGTCTGGTCGTAATATTGAAACACACCGTGGAGAACAAGAAAGATCTTTTAGATTAAAATATACAAATTACACATAGAAACAACCATACTTTTAGTAGTAGTAGTAGTGTTTGGCTATCGACCACGTGGTCCTTCCGCCGTGTTATTTGTGTATTTGTGTATGTGTAACCATACTTTTATTAATCGGATAAAACCGAATAAAAGTTTTAGAAATTCATAAAGCCAAAATTGAATTAGATTTTTTCGTCTATATTGTCCAGACAGATAGAATGTTTTCTTGTCTTTTCGAAGCTATCAGTTATAGAAATAACCCTTATTTGTATTTTTACGTAGTTTAAGTTTGATAATTATCAGTTTTTGCTCGAAAATATAATCATAATTTTTTAAAATATACAGTTTTTTTTTCTTAATTCATTTTATTGGACATTAATTTATCATAATATATTATTAGATGTAAGGATATTACATAATGATTAAGGACTTATTATTAAATGATTTTAGTTTTGATTTAAATTTTAAATATTAAGCGCCAGAATGATACGAAAAATTCCGTCCGTTCCACATTCTTATAATCTATTGTTGATACATGATAACCGCAATGGTTGTAAAAACTTGTCGACTCTGTGTCTGTCTGGTCGACAAAAAGTGTCGTCGCGAGGATAGAGTTTTTAGGGGGAACTGTCAGAGTTTCGTTCCCTCTTCCGCGGAAACGATTAAATCGATCGCTCGGGGCTGCGAGGGCGCAGTCGCGCTCCACATAGTCTCGCCCGGGCGTGCGAGGAGGGCCCCTCTCCGAATAAAATCCCTTGTTTACATGGGAAAATCATGTGAAAACCGTACCTCAGTGCAGTAGCCCCGGGGGTGTGCGTGCGTGCGTGGTTGTCGCGCGCGTTAGAAAATTCACACACCAAGTTCGATTGAAAAATGCGGGTCGTTTTTTAGGGGCGCGATAGCATGCTGACGAGGTTGTACGTTAGCTTGAAGAAAATGGGGAACACGATTGCTGGCGATTCGAAGTCCGGGAAGCCGGAGAAAAGGAAGAAGAACCGTGGGAAGAAGGGTAGGTCAGAGGAGCCGCAGTTCACGGATATCGGGGAGGAGGCGCAAGCGCATCCTGTCGCGGTCCCGCAGGAACTGAAGATCCCGCTGCTGGTGCAGGAAAACACGGCAACAGGTGGACGGGTTGAGGTTATCGAGACACCGGTGCGGACTCCCGGTGAGCTATGGAAAAAGCCTCCCGTGGAGGCCGTTCTCTCGCCACCGGGGAACGAGTCCAGTTCGGAGTCTCACTTCACCGATCCGCTCACCCCCGTGGAGTTCTCAGCGGAGATCAACGAATGCTATTACAGCCAAGAGAGTATGTTAGGTACCCCCACGTCACATGTTGGAAACGGCGGTAGTTTAAGATCTGATTTAACCCTACACATACATAACCTCCCTTTGAACAACTTTAAGTTAAACGAGTACAAGCAACGCAGGGAGGAACTGAACAAGAAGCTGAGCAAGCTCAGCGTGTCCGAGACGAGCCAAATCAGCCTGGACAGCGAGTCCAACGAGAAAGAGGAGCGTGCGAACGACGAGGAGGAGAGTAGGGATCGCCAGGCCGATCTCACTGCCGACAGCGGCCTCAGTTCAAATAATCAGTCCGCAGAAATGTCCGTCGAGTCTCCGCAAAAAGTTACGCTCATCGCCAAGAGACTATCCGAAATCAGTTTGCCGACAGTCGGTGAGTACCTTAGAAAAAAATATCGCACGCACGCGGAAAACGCGTGGAGGCGGCACGCGGGAAACGCCGGAAAATCCCTGCACACACGTGCGCTCAGCGTACCTTAACCCGAACCAGCGCAACTCCGCCGCCCGCTCCGGATCCCACGATTACAAGAAGTGCCCGCGATCACCAAACCGTGACGGAATTGTTTACCCACACACTATATCTTCCTGAGAAACATTACCCTAATCATTATTCCAAGCGAACGCGATTTTAACACGTCCGTAATTTTGCATTTATAATTTTTAGAAAATTACACCATTAATAAAAAAAAAAAACACAACATTATAAATACAAATATTTATTTTTGTTTCGCACCGGTCGTACTTCTTAATTATTAATAATTAACATTTATTTAAATTGGTTGCTTGAGTTACGTGAAGATCAAATTAATTTGACGAATAAAGCACCAATAACCTTTCTTCACAATTTTATTTGATTTACCAAATGCATTATCAATGGATTAGCATTAAAAATATATGTTTTTGGGTTTATTAATGCTTTATTCGTCAAATTAACATTTATTTGTTTACTATTATAATGCATGCAACACACTGAATTGAAAAATCGTCAGAAAAGTTTTGTAGTACATGAAACGGTTAGACATTAAAACAATTCCGTTTTTATAATTAATACACATGTATTAATAAATACAATTTTAATGTTTAATGTTTCTTTTATTCAATTTATATTTGCTTCTACGTAGAAACTGCCATTAAAATTAATGCATTCAATTAACAAGCTCACAATAAAAATATAAAATAATTACGCCATTAAACATAAGAAAACCTATTATTTTAACAACAGACAATTACAACCCCGACACTGATTGGTAAAAGGGGTCATCGATTATATATATACAGGGTGAGTTTTTTTCGATGTTCTCTATGGGGATCTCGGAAACTATAAGAGATAGAGAAACGGTTAAATGGGGAAAGAAGTGTAGATTTACGAGACGAATAAAATTCCACTTTCAAAGTTTTCAAAAAAGTCAAAGGTAACTAGATATTTTAAAAAAGTAAAAAGTGTCAATTTTTTCAAATCAATATACCTCATTCAAAAGGTAATTTTTTTCTCTTTAATCCAATATGACATACGATATAGTTATTTCTAAAAATAAGTGAGTTATAGTCATTTTAAATTTTATTATAAATAAAAAATGGGTAGCCATGAAAAAGATGAAAGTAAAACAATTGCAGTTGTTTATAATAATTGCAATATTGTAATTATTAGTTCTACAAAGTTAAATAAAAATGAAAAACCAGCATAAGAATAATAATTTTGTAATTATCAAATGGACTTCTGTATGTGGTAAAAACACATTTGCCAAGAGGATAATACGTTTCTTACAAAAATATTATGAACAGATGAATCGCGATTCACTATTTGTGGTATTTTTAATCGCCACAATGAACATAGATGAACTTAAGAGAATCCACGAGAAGTTTCACAGAGAAAACTACAAATTAATTTTAGATTTAATCCATGGTGTGTTTGGATTAATAATTCTCGGTCCAAATATTTTTGAAAGCTCACTAAGTGACAATGATTACTTTAATTTTCTTCAGAAAACATTTGATTGAAATGGTTCCAATATGACGGTGCTCCACCGCATAACATGTTGGTTTTACAAATTATTTAAATGATGCTTTTCCTAACTCATAAGTGGGAAGAAATAAACCAATCCCAGGGCCACCTAGATCTCCCGATCTGCGCGTTTTAGAATTTTTTCTGTGGGGTTATGTAAAAAACAAAGTATATGAAAAATCATATCAATCCGTGGAGGATCGTAAACTAGTTGTTATTGAAACATTTAATTCAATTTACATGAGAATAATAATAATCGTTTATTTCTCGACAGATTATACATCCAATGAGGGAGAAATATAAATAAAATTATAGTTAACTAAATAATGAATTCTATTATTAATTAAATTAAAAAGAAACAATAATGATGATAAAGTTCTTCGAGACTCCAATGATGGTATATCGAATTCCAAATGCAACAACTCATGATTGTAATTTTGGACAGGATATACTTTATATTTTTTAAAGTATAACAATTTTAGAAATTTGCGCTGGATGGTTTCAATTTGTTGTATATAACGTGAAAGAAATGGAGACCATATAATCGAGCAATATTCAAGTTTCGATCTGACAAATGCGAAATACAAACATTTTAAAGCAAAAATATCGTTGAAATCAGTGGAGTTCCGTATAACGAATCCCAACATTTTATAACTGGAGCTGCATATTTCGGTGATATGTGCTTGAAATGTTAATTTGCTGTCAAGCAAAACACCCAGATCTTTAATAATATTGCAGTTCGAAAGTGGATGATTGCCGATAAAATAATTACAATTAATAGGATTGTCATTTTTATTGAAACTAATAAAATTACATTTATTTATGTTTAAATCCAAGGCATTATTTACACACCATTCCTCAATTCTTTGTAGGTCTTGCATTAAAACTAAACAGTCGTCATACGAATTAATTTCACGATACAATTTTATGTCATCTGCATACAGTAATACATTAGAGTTCAAAGTACATACAATATCATTTATAAAACATATGAATATTAAAAGACCAAGATTTGACCCTTGCGGTACACCACTTGTAGCAATAAATTCAGGTGATTTGAAACCATTATAATCCACATATTGGGTCCTATTACTAAGGTATGATTTTATAAGAGAACACAACATTGCCGAGAAACCAACATTAGAAATCTTCTCATTATTATGATTAATGCTATCGAACGCTTTTTTAAAATCTAAATAAATCGCATCCACCTGTCCACGTCTATCTAAAACTTCGGATATAAATTAAGTAAAATTTAGCAGATTTGTGGAGGTTGATCTATTAGGAACATATCCATGCTGGTAAGGCGTAATACTATTCGAGACATGATAATAAAATTTAATAGACATAATACTTTCAAATAGCTTGGCAAAATTATTATCGCGATTGGTCTGTAGTTACTAACACAACTTTTATCACCTGATTTAAAAATTGGACTAATCCGAGCAACTTTCCAAACATCAGGAAATGAGGCAGTTTTTAAAATTAAGTTGAAAATATGTTTTAAAGGTGTAACAAAAGAAGCTATACAATCTTTTACAATAATAGAAGGTATTCTATCTGGACCACAAATGAAAGTAGATTTTAATTTTTTAGCGGCTGATATTATATCATCATCAGATAAATAATTAATATGTAAAGTTGTATTAGAACTCGTAGTTATAGTCGGGTTAAAATTGAAATTTGAAGCTGGTTTATACACATTCTTGAAAAATTTTGCAAAACTATTAACAATTTCCTGCTCAGTGTCAACAACAATATTAACGCTTTTCATAATACCGGTAATTCGGGAGGATGACCGTTTTTTATTAACAAAAGACCAGAACTTTTTGGGGTCCTGTTTTATAAATGATTCTTGTTGTAGAATATAAGAATGATGATCATTGTTAATTTCCACCTTTACAATACGTCGTATTTCTCTGATTTTGCGATTTTAGAAATTGAGTTTGCACCGTTTTTGTAATTTTAAATATCTCGACTTAACACGAATGAGTCTCTTAGTATTTTGAGAAAACCATGATGGAAATTTAGGCTTTTCTTGATGTTTAATAACGGGTACACTTTTCTTGAACATATAATGCAGTTTGGAATACAATAGTGAAACAGCTATAGTAGGGTCTTTAGAGGATATAATATCATTCCAACAACACTCCAATATGTCGTGATGTAATACAGACAAATTGGCTCGTTTAAAATTAAATTGTAATTCAATTGGTTTGGTCCTAAATATTGGCAAATTAATATTTTTAAGAGCAACATTAAAACATAAGGGAGGATGATAATTATCTATGCCTACAAATGGATCAGCAAGATTTAAAATTTTACAATTAATACTATTTGTATGCAGTATCAGGTCTAAAAGTCTATTTTTTGAATGAATTATATATTGTTTACTTGAAACAATTTATTAAAAGTAATGAAATTTATTAATGAATCAGTCTGGGGAGTCGAGTCAGAGCCGTGTGTTACAAAGTCGTAAAAATATGGTAATAGTCAATTAATGTGGAATAGTCAAAAAGCCATAAATTCAATTTTAAAAAGATATAATTTATGTCATAATAGTATTAATAGAGGACTCTTTGACCATATTTTTTTAATATTAAAATTTCTCTCCCATTGATATATTGATAATTACAGAATTACTTTATGCTGTTGTTTCATTTTGGTTTATCTCTGTAAAACTAATAATTACCATATTATTATTATTATAAACAACTGCAATTGTTTTACTTTCACCTTTTTCATGGCTACCCATTTTTTATTTATAATAAAATTTAAAATGACTATAACTCACTTATTTTTAGATATAACTATGTTGTATGCCATATTGGATTAAAGAGAAAAAAATCACCTTTTGAATGAGGTCACAGCCAACTATGGTTTCCATTAAAAAAATGTAAGTTTGCGTCATATCTCGGAAAATAATGGCGATAAAAATTTTCTGATTATTTTTTATTAATCTGCATAAAATTATCTAAAACTTTGTCCTTTACAGTTTTTTTCTATCTGTTAAAATATCTGAGATATATTGATTTGAAAAAATTGACACTTTTTACTTTTTTCAAAATATCTAGTTACCCTTGACTTTTTTGAAAACTTTGAAAGTGGAATTTTATTCGTCTCGTAAATCTACACTTCTTTCTCCATTTCTCTATCTCTTATAGTTTCTGAGATCCCCATAGAGAAC